>VYZV01000480.1:4870-21165 GCA_013401275.1 Pandion haliaetus | reverse complement strand
CCCATGCAGAAGTACTACCCAAGCATCACTCTTCTAAACTATCACGGACCTCCACAGACTGCTGTGAGGAGTACGGCTTATTAGCAATTGCATACTTTCCATTCTCATATGAAGAAAAAAATCTCCAGTACAGCATATTGGATACAAAACAAGCTCAAGCTTTGTTTTGCCCAATTGTGTGTGCTTAACAATCAGTGTAACCTAACTGTTTACATCTGAAAAATTACCCACATCCTGCTTACTGTCAATACCTGCCAGCGACCACCTCCCTACCCCATACTCCCCAAAAAGACTATTCCACCTGGAAAAACTACCACCTCCCCCCACCTATCAACTCCAAATGATGTAGCAGTCTCTCTCCAAAACCTGCCCAAACTAGAGTACCTGCTCATCATGGCATCAAGTCCCACCATCAAGCCCCACTACTGTTACTAAGGGAAATTTTCTACTATCAGGAGTACTTGGACCAAAGTAAATAGGCAGTATCTGTACAGGACGCTGTCAAACCCCAGGTTTTGAACCAAGTTTCTTTAATGATTTCTGAGCAAGAATTGAGAAGATCATGGGGAAAGCCAGAGAGTATTCATTTAATTTCCTAACTCTGATAGGCAGTATTTATTGGCAAATGGTCCAGTCAGAAGTATGTCAGCACAAAGCAAAGTTCTACTCATCTCCTATATCTGCTAATATAGCAAATTTAGAGACCTGTAGGTCTTCCTAACCTTACACTGTAATAATAACTTCCATTGGCCCATTTTAAATAATGGCCTGTTATTTTCCATGAGACGTATTACCATTGTACCACAACTGCAAAATACTTTATATTGCTCAAACAGCTCAACAAGTCTGTAAGCTCCCTCAGGCATGCCCGAGACCATCTTTTAAATCTAGGTTGACATAGCAGTGCTTCCTGACCCTTAAATAAGATTCTTAGGTAAGACTCTCCTACAAAACGCTAATAATTATCAAAAACCACTACAGAGTACAGCTGACTTGTCCATACACCCCAAAACAGAAAAGAACTCACTTCATTCAAATTCCAGCCCAGCATTCTTACACCTAGATCAGATGAATTATACTGGCCCAAGGAACAGGTCCTCTTCCTTAGGAAGGCTATTGTGTTGCTAAAGAAATTTTTCTCTCTCAGCAGATTCTTTGCAAGTCATACAAAACGCAGATTTTACAATGCACGAGACTCCACCTCAATAAAAGCTTTAAACCAGTTAAGTATGGAGACCTCAACGATTAGGAAAGATTAGAACATCCCTAGAATACTCTTTGACCTATTTATTCTTCAAGAGAATAATCCTTTCATGTCAAGAAGCGCTGATGCTAATGAGGACAGGTGGTTGAGTCCTCCAGCTCTCAGCTTCCTCCCACACGAATGAAGAAACACAATAGGTCAAGGGCATCCTCAAAGGAGAAACTGAATCACGGGCAGGGTATAAGATACTTAGCAAGTCTCTTACTCAGTTGCTCTTCCTGCACTTATTTCTCTTTATGTTTATCTCTTTGGACAGACAGACTGACCTGGATTATTGGTGGAAGGGTAAGAGTGTTCAATTACGTATTTATTTTCAATTATGTACTTGAATAGCACCTGAAGACCTCATCTCTCACATCCTGAACAGTTAGCACTACTGGCTCTAGATGAGAACCTTGGCAAATTTTTGGTGAATTTCAATGGAATGAGAAAATAGTTGCTACAGTAGTTCAGCTTTAGTTATTCATTACACCTTTTTCCAAACAGAATAAACTGTACTGGTTCCTTTATCCATTGCCATTACTAAGTACGAGGAATTCATACAGTATACTTGCATCTTGCACTGTTATCTGGCTGGGATGCAGAGTTCAAACTGAACAGAATACTACCCTTGCTTTTATCCTTTCCAACAAATTGCTGAATGGGCATAAAAATAGTTAAGTTTCAGCCTCAGTCAACTGTAGTCCCAGAGATACTGAATTGCACAGTGAATTAACTGTCTTTTGTATTTGCAACACACTACCACACTGTAACACAAGAGTTTAAATGCATCTGATTACAATTGCCCCAGGAAGGAATCAGGAAAAAAAAAGTTAGTAAAAACAATGGTTATACACTGTGCTTTATTTTAATGCTAGAGATAAACTTACTTGTTGATAATTTGGTATTCCAAGTCATCTTTGTAACAACCTCATTATTACTGCTGTACTTACCCTCTGCTTCCTACTTGGTTCAGTAATTAATCTCTTTTTGGCCTCACAAACTGCATAATCAGAGGAAACTGTCCTGTGGGATTTTCAGTTCAAGTTTTAAATGCTGCTAGAAAGCATCAGATCTATTTTGTTAGCTGTTAATACCTAGAAGACGACCTTAATTAAAACAAACTCTAACTTTATCAATGTGAAGCTTTTTCTTAACTAAGGCACAGATTAGTTATTTTACAGCAACAAGGAGTCAGATTACCTTCTGATATAAAGAAGGTGCAACTCTGAATTTCACCAAAATGTCATCCAATTTACTGCATCAAAGTATTTGGCCTTGTGCCCCAAAAGAGAAGAGCTATTACACATGATTGTTTGCTCACTGACTCTATGCAGGGGCTTTGACAGAAAAAACAGTTGTTGTCAGTGCAGTGATTACGGCTGCAAATGTCAGTACTAATTTTTCATTTTAAAAAAAAAAAATCATGGTGGCTTGTAGGGAGGATCTGACAGAGATACACAAAGTCATGGGTGGTGGAGAGAAGATGGACTGTTCACTATCTCCTTCAGTTAAAAAAAAAAAAAGGAAAAAAAACCAGGTGACCTTCAAATGACACTAGTACAAGCCATGTTTATAACAAACAAAAGGAGTCAGTTCTTCATATGAGAGGAAGAAACTTGCAGCACTTTGCCAGATGACATGTTGGAAGCAAAAAGCTTACACACGTGTGAGGAGCACACAAGACAATTACTTTGGACATCACTAAATACACAAACCACACCACGACCAGGAAAGCCTGAGAATAGTCACGAATTGGTAGACTAACTGAAGGAAACACCTTGCTGCCCTATTCTTACTCTTCCCTGGACATCCGCTTATGGCCAGTGTGGGAGGCAGGATGCTAGCTAGGCTAGATGGATCCCAAGTCTGTGCCAGTACAGCCACTCTTATGTAGGATGAGCAACCGTTAAGAGGATTATTCAGTGAATTCAATGCCGCGAATGATTGCAGAAATGATGCATAAGCTGATTGCACTGGGACAGCCTGCAATAGCTGACTCTTTACTGGGTCAGCAGCTGTACACCACAGAAGAGGGAATATTCTGTTTCTCTCAGCAGCACCCCACGTAACAGTGCAATGTAGCCTTTGCTTCAGGTAGATGCCAGCAGGGTCATACCTGTGATTTTTCCCTAGGCTACAACAAGAGCGCACAATGGTGTTGTCCATGGAGCAGTGCAGAAGAAACAGTGAATTTCAGAGTCCCTGGCTCTCCCTTCATTTGATGTTGGAGCAGTAGAGTATTACCCAAACCAATACCGTCCCCTGCACAAAGTTCCCTGGAGCACAGCAGTGCAGATGTGACGTGCTGCAGCGCTGTCAATGGTGCCAACGCAGAAGCACAAGGGCCACAGCAATTACAGAGCTGCTCTTCCTCCTACTCACAAGGTGAAGACAGTATGGAATCTCTTCCCCTCTGTGATCATGCAGAATAGCTCATGGCTGATTAAGGCTCCGCAAGACACAAAAAGTATCAAACAATCTATATTTTTAACACTAAAATTGTGTAGCCGATGGCATGGGGATTTTAAAAGGCATTTTCTAATTCATGTGGTCACAGGTATTTTCATGATTGTTAACTGGATGGAATAACTCCTTTTTATTCAGATATCAGTTCACAGAGTCATCATTCAGTGGCACAGGTACCTTCAGGAAAAATACAGACAATGATTTAACATGAACAGTAATTAAAAAAAAAAAAAATCTTTGCAATGTATTGGGAATACTTTCCATTTTGTACCTAGAAAGTGATGAAAACATCCTTGTTAGAAGGGGGAACAATGTTAGCAAAGCTGTTAAACATTCTCTTATCTAAACAAACCACGTAACAAAGATTGAAACAGCTAGTATTTATATATGGGATTTTTGCCTTGGTTGCTATTGGCATATAGGAGGAAAAGTAAAGCTGGCTCGGTGTGTATCTGCTGTTCTTCCTCGCTATCATTTACACTATACTTTAATAACCAGAATTCAGCAGAGCCGTTTCAGGTAAAAGTAATAAAAAGCAAAATCTCACAGTTTGCAAAAAACCGCATCACTGCTTTTCAATATGAAACTAATACCCTATTCAGTTCCCCTTTCATTTCCTTTTGTTCTCCCAAGACTATTTATATATATGACCTTTTACCTGAGACCATATCTCTTAATAAACAGCTAAAGGTTACTATGTTTCGCCTGAGTACAACCTTAACCTACTGCAATTATTGCCATGAAACACGTACAAAGGTCATGAATTGTGATACGAAAGCAAGAGAAAGATGCGGAAATCCATTATTTTTAGAGAGGACTGCAATATAAAAAAGGAAATGACAAACATAGTAATAAACCTATGATATACCTCAATGCTGGCAACTACATCTGTGGAATATCATGGTATTTTCTAGAAGAAAGAAAAAAATGTGTCTTCAGCCATCCAGGAGGACCGGTTACCGAATGCTGCAAAAAGGTAAACTGGTAATGCTGGGATCAAATATAATTCCAGAACTTGTAAAAGGTTACAAAGACTTCACTGAGTGAAAAACATTCATCTTCCATGGCCATCCCCACAATCTGTGGGTGCCCATCATATACTAGCGGGCAGGGTTAAGGTGTCATGCAATAGGTTAATGACCACAACTCAGCTTCTCACGGCTGAAGTACAAACAAGGAGCCTGCAGCAGAATTTAAGATTAAAAAAACAAATCAAACCTTTACAAAATGACACAACAACACGGCTATCTTGCTGGGTGTACCTGATGTGTGTGTGTGTGTGTGTGTGTTCAGTAACAACAGAGCTAAGATCAGTTCCAGGGGAACATTTTATTCTTCCTTGCAATTTTGAAAACTGGATTCCAATTTATCTATTTACTGTAATGTTATTCATAAATAGAAAAAGTATGATCTAAAAGAAAGACATGACCTAGCTATGGGAGAAACCCAGGCTCTCCAGACTTGCATCTCTTGTTACAGTTGCTTAAACTCAGTCTTGGAAAAGCTAAATTGCATTTCTGATCTAAAAATCAAAGTAGTCACAAGGAAAAAAAGTTTTTCACACATGGAATTCAGCAACGTTACTTTTAAAAGAAGTATCTGATGTTGCAGTAAATTAGGGAGTCCTAAGTGGCTCTATATTGTTCTAGTAACTAGTGTAAGATTTCCAGCATACAGAGAAGAGACCCCTTTCTTAATAGGGAAACTGAGATGTTCACTGCTAGCAATTAAGGTCAAATGCTGCTGGGATCTGCTGGATATATCAGATTTTCAAGGGCGTAAATATTCAGACACATACAGAGCTTCTGGCCCCTTGTGTCCTTTGCCTCACACACTCCTGTTGCTCTTAGACGGCCCTGAGCTCTGCTTGTTACAAGTAGGTTTTGGGGCACCAGAAACCCTGCAAAGCAGTGCATGTTACAGGTGCACCAGGGTGTACAACCAGCTTCTGGACAAACTCTGATCTTCACAGCACTCAAAGGAGGGCTTTTAAAAAATGCCTAGGACTTATACTGAAGTCAATGAGCATTTCACTACGCTTATAATGGGAAAATGAATTCAGCACTGAGCCCTTCTGAAGCTCCCACCTTGAAAGTACTGCAGATGAAGTTAATGGCAGAAGTCAGTGAGAGTTAAACCCCCACATGCTGAAAAATGTCTTACACTTCTTCACTTTGGATCATTTCTGACTGCCTGCAATACGTCCTTGTCACAAAGACAGCACTGACCGCTGATTTATACAGAGGGAATAATGATGATCATTGTGTAACCTGATTAACTGGATGACTAATTAATGAGAAACAGAATAAACATTGGGGAATCTGAACAGGAAGAACTGAGAGATGTGTCTCAGTAGGAAAATTCTCATCCCCCTGCTAGCCTCCTTTTCTCCCCATGGGTACAGCTAGGATGCTCAGAAACATCTGGCTATAGACCAGGGGCTCATATGCTTATTTTACTGTACCTTGTTTCTTGGTGCTGACTGATTCTTCCCTTTCGAAGAATGTTGTTGTACTGACTGAGATGGACTGCTCCCAAACACTACATCACGATGACACCCCCTCACCCCACCCCCCAAAAAAACAATCCCCAACAAAAGAACAAGAGACAATGAATGAAAAACATTTCAAGCAAAACATGTGCTAATACAGACCGGGACACACATACACATATGGATCTTATTCGCTCTACATTTTGGCTATGTGGAATTATCATGGGGTAGTAATATCACTGGGCATTTGTTTAAAGAAAAAATTGTGAGTGAGTAAAAGCAAAGTTCTTAAGCATCTCAACTGCAAACTTTGCCATCTGGGTTCAAAAGTTTATAGTATACGAGAAATATGGACAGCAGGATAGAAAGAGATGTTTGTTATATGCCCCTGATTCCTTTATATGTGCTAAATCTTAGCGATTTTATTCTCATCATGTGTTAAAATGAAAATATTGTTGGTGAAATTCTAGCAAAGAAATATCAGCATGATAATTTATTACTGTATACAGTTTAGTATTAACATATTTGTATAAATATTCAGGATGGCATTTAGTAACACCACAAGTGACAGATTTATAATCTCGTGAATGCTTTAATGAACTTCAAGAGCAGAAACATTCTGTTTCAATAATATATATACAGAGTTATCAAAAACAGCAGAGTTGGAAGCACTGGAAAGCTATTTCAAAATTACACAAAGAATTGTTTGGGGATCATCTGATTTTTTGCTTGCCTTTCTGAATCACAGCCTAAACATAACTGTCATCCTCACTCCAGACTGAATCTGCTATAGGTGAAGGGTTTGGAGGCTTATAAACTTTCCCCTACAAATCTCATATTGCTCATTTCCTGTCAGCTTGCATGTTAAAATGTCATTCTGGCTGAATCACTATATACCCTTACTATAAACATGCCCATCTGCTCACTGGTGGACAACTGCAAAGTGAACTCTAGCTGAAGAAATACTAAATAGAAAACCAAAGACAGACTTCCACAGGTGCTCCGTCTCCTCACGCACTTTCCACCCACCTTCACATCTCCCATGTGAACCCACACCTGCCCTTGGAGGCTCCCTGGCCCAGGCAGGAGAAAACTGGTGTGACTTGCCCAAATAAGGGGATACTGAATGAAATGGGAATGTTTGTTGAGACCTTCAGAAAGGATTTTCAAAGGACATCAGTTCCCACTGCCTCCTGATGGGAAAGAATTAATCCAGTACTGAAAGCCGACCATTAACACGATGCTAAAATAGTCCCAGACACGAAAGAAGAATAAAGGAAACTATCTAGACCCTGCAGGCTTAGCCAGGGCAGCGTAACATGGATTAGAACCAGATGCCTCTTTTCCTGACGTAAACGAGGGATTGCTCTCCTGCCTGCTGAATATATAACCATGGGGCCAGAGCACTGAGGTGGCAGGGAAGGGTGACTTATTTAGGGGGAGCACACTCAGCCATGGAGCTGGTGAGTTTTCAGCAGTTTCTCCTGGATTTTGTCAAGGGATTAGATCCTCGTGCTAATGTATTTAAGTGAAAACAGCTGGGGAAGGGAAAGAAACATTTATTAGTGAAGATCTTGCTTTACTCATCGGGGGAATAATCCGAAAGATCGTGGCTTTCTGTGGAGATGGAGCTTTACAACTGATTGCAAAGGGAGCAAAGTCAAGCCAAGATGGAGAACTTTTTGACCATCTTGCCTTTCCTACCTCTCTTCAAGGATGAAAGGCTCAAATCCTACCAAGGGCTGAATGATCAATCAGAAGGAGCAAGCAAGCACTCTACTTTAAAACAGTGCTGCCAAAGTCAGCTGGAGCACTCTCTCTGACATAAAAAAAATGCACTTGGGGGTTTGCCTGGCTGGGTTGGGCACCACACACTTTGCACACACCAACGACCAACAGATGCAGCTACACGGGGTGGATTGCTTGCCTCTTTAGAAATCTAACAGCAAGCCTGCAGAACACAGTGCATGCACTTTTGCTGCCATTTAAAGTACAAAGAACTATTTTGCTAACTAATCCTCCCACTTGAAGTGGCAGCTTTTGTTAGAAGACTGGAAACAAACAGGATAAAAATGCAAGAAGTAATTGCATCTAAAATAAAACGGTTGTTTTGAAACTATTAGATTTTGCAAAAGCCATCAAGAGACCAATTTCTGTAGCTCTTCAGGAAGTGAAATCTCCCTATTCAGAGGTCATCAGAATGCACCTACATTATATGCACATTGTTGAAATTGCACATTTATAATTTTACTTGACTTTGTAACTTTGATTTTTAATTTCATTTTCATGTTATAATTTTAATTTTATAAATGGACTTGCTTTCTCTTCTGTATCAGGTGAACACGGCTATGTATTCTACCACCCAGCAGGGGAAGAAAGGGAAAAGCCTTTAGCATTCCTGCCCCAAATACGAAATCAAATCAGAAACAGCATTACATCCTCATCATGCCAGTGCGTGTGTTCCAGTGCAAACATTTATGTGCTTTGAGTTGACTGGCTCTTAAAGCTAGAAGTGCTCTGTGATGAAGTTGTTAGAGGGAAAAGGTGAAAAAAATAGGAAAAAAAAAAAATCTTGTAACCCTACATGACTAGGTAATAGGTTATAGGTTTTATGTGAAGACAGTACTGAGCTGAACATCATACTACTAAAGATGGCATGTTTCACCTGAAACCAGTGGAAGGGGTAATTCCAGAAATCTCCCACAAGCGAGTCGCGTAAGAGTTTGCCTGCCCAGATTTCCCTTGCCGCTTGAACTAAATAAAATCCTCTTCACTGCTTATCTTTGATCATCAGAGAAGCCTAATCACTGTTATTCAAAGGTCCCATTTCATTACAGTTGTAACAATACACCACTGGCTAGCTATACAACATAGGACTATATGCAGCTGCAGTCTGAACAGCACTGTAAGATCTTTGGAAGTGAAAAGTCCTCATTCAGAATTACTATTTTTGTTGTGACTGTAGGTTTGGTAAACCTATTTATTCAAGAAGATGATAAAATGGGCAATACTGCAACTCAAGACAGACTAATCTTTCATTACATGAGTTATCACTCAGCTTAGTGCCACAAAAATCTATCAGGACCTTATCTATATACACTAGGAATTCTGTTCCAAAGCAAAACATAAACAATACTTTATTATAATACCTTGACACTTATAATGTGATAAATGCACAGCAATGCAGATATACTGTCATAGAGAATTAATTGTTCACATGTAACACTGCCCAATAAAAAATAGCTATTAATGATCCTGAAAATCTGAATACAGAGCAGATAGCTAATGAGAACCCTCAATCCACTCCTCCACCCACTTATAACTAGCACAGCCTAATGATCAACAGACTGAGACTCTTCCAGACCTTCACTGGGTTAGGAAATTAAGCTGAAGCTTGGATAAAAGTCTGAAGGATTGTAGAAATAGCTGGCTGCAAATGAGACCTGTAAACCCAACAAACACAACTTATTTTGGAATTAAAAAAAAAATAAAATCAAAGCCCATAATTCTTTTATGGGAAGGAATTTCCAAATATATATATATANAGAAACTAATGAAGTCCTTCCAGGCAAGGCATCAGGAACCTGACAGTTCAATTTCCCTTTGAAATAGAAACTATGCTAAGATAAATCTATTTTGTGAAAATTGCACTTTTTTTTTTTTTAACATAGAGGTTTCCAAAGAAAAACTCCCCACCATTTCTAACTATAATCCTACCATATGCCTGAGCAATGAGCAAGAGGAGGCTTTACAGTCCTGGGAACAAAGCAGGGACTGGAAAGCAGCTGGAAAGCAAAGATTTCCAGCTCCCTTACTTTCTGAGTTAGGATACACTGAGAAAGCAAGCTAAGAAATCCCTTTACCTGGCACAACTTGTCCTTCCCAATGACTGAGCAATCTTTGAAAGAAGAAATATAGCTGGGGTGAAGGTGTAACCTGTGCCCCCTCAATGCACATACGCAGCAAGAATGGCAGTTCCAACTAACAACAGCCCTACAGAATCACGTCTCTATTTCCAATCTCTCAAATTTATTAACTTTTGGCTTCCTTAAAACAGATTTTCTTTAAGCTGCCACAATCTGTACCTGATTGAAATGCTCGTACTCCTTCGGGAAGTCTGTAGCATTGTGGATTTCCCCTAGCTATGACCAACATGGTAGACAAGATGCCACTTGCTCCACTTGAGCCGTTTTTCCTTTCCAATGCACTGCTCAAAGAGAAGCTTGATGCTTTCATGACTTTATCTGAATGATCCCCATATTCTTGTTTTCATTTTAAAAGAACAGTACCTCCTGCTTTTAAAAATCCACTGATTTTATGACCAAAGTATGGGAAAATCTTAAGATATCCAGCCCATGAAGTGTCAGGAGTCATGGAAGTTTGGGAAGATGGCAAACATGACCGAGCGAGTACATCAGAGGAGGTACATTCCCATATTGGGATGGTATGGTATGAGCCACTATTCCCCTGTTTCTGGGTATTTGCTCAAAATTAAAGATTCAGGGTTGATGTCGACTTCAAAAAAGATGATTATGGGTGGATGATGTGAAGCAACAGGCACCTAAGCCATCTCAAGAACAACCCAAGAGTGCAGGGAGAAATAGTATTTTCGCAATACATTTAGACACTAACTAAAGGCAGGTTCCTGTTTTTCCAGTTCAGATTTCAGCACTAAAGTAAGAGCCTGAAGCCATGAAAAAGAGATAAGAAAAAGCAGGGCTAATTTTGTAATGCAGTAAGCTAGAAAGGCTTAGCTACAGCACTGAAAGAAGTGCATTGTTCGACGTTGTACTTTTTGCTGTTTCCTTATTTTTTTAAACCATTATCATTGGGTTTCAAATTTTGATTCAGGCTAGTCTTTCTGCAAATATGTGGCATTCTTCTCCCTGTATAAGAAGTTTCATGCTTATAGGTGCTCTTTCCAACCTCTTAATCAAGAAACACCTGCATCACACCGACGGCTTTGACCATCATGAGGTTAATCTCTTAACACAATGTAAAAACTGATTTCTTCCTGTAAGTACCTCCACCTCCATTTTGGGAACTTTACCTTTGGGTAAGGTTAGCAGCAGCATTCCAACCAAAAGGAGGCATTAATACTTGTCTAGAAAAAGTGTCTCAATAAGCCCTGGCCCCAAACTACACACCCAGGAGAACACATAAGGCAGGCCACATTACCACAAGCATTGTACTAACCTAGAGGAAAAGTTATCTCCACATGCAAGAACATAAAAGAAAGAATGGCAAAGAAATACGGGCTGCGGAGGGGATACAGCATATGTGCACAGTGACTAGAGGTGATGGAAGGCCATGTATCAAGAATGCTGGAGCTTTTGCACTTCACTACAGACTGCCAGCCTCTTCTCTGGAGTGGGAATGAAGGTCTATCAAATTTGAGTACAGGAAGAATAGTGGGACAGGGCTGTGGGAATTCGGGAGAAAAATGTAAACCTGGAAGAGTGAGAAAGGATTGAGAATGAAGGCAGTCATGGGAAAGGTAGCAGTGTAATGACTCAGGGTGAAACACTGGCAATACAGGGAGTAATCTGGGGGATGGGATGGCAGAAATACCCCAGAAGGAAGTGAATGAGGTCATCTAAATCTCCCCTCCTCACCTTCTTGCTGCTCACAATTTAAAAGCTAAAAAAGCCATTTGGATAAATGCAGCTGAGTTTGGTAAAGGGCAGGTCCTCATTTTCTTCCCTTTCCTTGTTGTCTGCTCCCCAATTCCACCATGGTCCATGCTTAAAGGCAACACCCCTAAAATCAACAGGGCCTCAGTTCATGAGAGCGTTGTCCTGAGCATCTGTTTTGGGTTTTTGTGGCAGGGGTTTGGTAGTTGGGGAGAGGGCTGCAGGGGTGGCTCCTGTAAGAAGCTGCTAGAAGCTTCCCTGGCTCCGAGTTGGACCCACCTCTGGCCAAGGCTGAGCCCATCAGTGACAGTGGTAGTGCCTCTGGGAGAACAGTTTTAAGAAGGGGAACCTGCAGCAGGGGAGGAGATTGGAATGTAAGAGAAACACCTATGGAGACACCAAGGTCAGTGAAGAAGGAGGGGGAGGAAGTGTGCCGGAGGAGGGGATGCCCCTGCAGACCATGGTGACACGGCAGGCTGTCCCCCTGCGGCCCATGGAGGTGAGCGGGGGAGCAGATACCCACCTGCAGCCCGTGGAGGGTGCCAAAGATGGCCGTGACTCCATGGGAAAGCCCGCGCTGGAGCAGCCTGTGCCTGAAGATCTGTGGCCCGTGGGAAGGACACACACTGGAGCAGTTCGTGAAGGACTGTCTCCCGTGGGAGGGACCCCACGCTGGAGCAGGGGACGAGTGAGGAGACCTCCCTCTGAGGAGGAAGGAGCAACAGAGACAATGTGTGACGAACTGACCCTAACCCCCATTCCCTGTCCCCCTGCACCACCAGGGGGGGAGGAGGTAGAGAATTCGGGAGTGGAGTTGAGCCAGGAAGGAGGGAGAGGTGGGGGGGAGGTGTTTTAAGATTTGGGTTTTACTTTTCATTATCCTTGTTTTGATTTCATTTGTAGTAAATTAAATTGATTTTGTTTTCTTCCCCAAGTTGTGTCTGTCTTTTGCCCATGACCATAATTGGTGAGTGAGCCCTCCCTGGCCTTGTCTTGACCCACAAGTGTTTCTCTATATTTTCTCCTCCTCACCCCACCGGGGCCAGCGGGGAGGAGTGAATGAGCAGCTTCGTGGTGCTTTGTTACTGGCTGGGCTTAAACCACAACAGCATCCTATTTTTTTCACTCCGACCAACAGGATTACTTGGCAAATCTTTTTCCAGCTACCTGGAGATATGAATTCATCAGTGACTTTTCAAGAAGCAGTAACTTTGCTTACAAATGGCTCGCTATTTTCTGGACACTGTGACCCAGGTCATAGCAAATAATTCTCTGAGGTATTTGTTCTTTTATGACACGGATCAGCTAGCTCCTACTGTATGTAACAGTTCACACATTAGTAAACTGGCAATCTCTTTTCTCTACTGAATCTCATTTATCGCCACTTGTTTTTTTCTTTGAGTGCACCATCTCTAATTTATTATACAGATTGGCTAGGATAGGGCATATGTGCTAGGACACAGGAAAAGTAACCTTCGGGAATGGTATAAAGCAACCTTTCAAAAAGCCACCTAACAAATTTCAACAAGCACCTCTCATGTAGCTTTGCTACATGAAGTTAGATGCTCGTATTTCTTGTGTTTCAGTATTTGTCTTGGTTAAGCTAGAAAACTTCCCACCCAAATTAGATGGACAAGGAACAAAGTCAAAATTTTGCAGCTGACTGCCAGCAGAATTTGGAAGCTATCAACAAGATCCAAAGACACAAACACCATGTAAGCCCTTGTGCGTTTAGGCATGGCTCATTCCTCTCAGGCAGTCAACTGTCTCCTGAGGCAGAGAGATGGGCAACATTTTTCATCTCACTTGAGTAACGGTTATCTTTCAGGCTATTTTGTTGGAGTAATTCTGGCTGTCAACATGTACTTCGATAGCTCAGATCTCTGAACTGCTGTGGGAATTCTCCCAGGTCTCCACCTTTGTGCATTCCCAATTAGTAATAAGTAACAAGTCCTTAGAAGTGAAAGACCACCTTGGCTTTTGCAACTGGCTGAGGCTTGAAGGAGATGGAGACGTATCTGAAGCCTTTCTTCTGGGCTCTTTAAAGTACCGTGTCTTTTTACAATTATGTTGTTCTTAACTTGTTTTTGTTACTGAAATGACCATCAGCTGCTAAATTTCACTCTCATTTGTGAGGCAGATCATTTCCATTACCCAGAAGTTACTGTGACTTCAGTAACACATATTAGAGAGGACACTGCAAGTCATCAGTCATTCTATCTCCTTGCACAGAAGCATTTTAGGTGAATGTTAGTAACAGCTAAAAGACTAAACAGCTAAAGACTTCCTCAGTGATTCACCAAATAAGAAAACCACCAACCCTTCTAAAGGCAGCTGGGTCCAACTCATACAGATTGCCCTGTAGTCCAGATTCAACAGACCCTCCTGCGATACGCTGCAAAGGCAGGTGTGTTTTCAGCTGATTTCACTTAACTGGCAGAACTTGGGCTCACACCAAACTTCTTGTTCTGTCAAGGTCAAAGACACTATATTTTTATAACTTATTTTCTGACAACTTCCATTTCAGCCAGTGAAGGCTACAGTGATTTTATCAGTGGACGCTCACAAAACCCTACCAAGAGAATGCATGTAGTTCAAGCCTCTCAAACTCAAGAGCTCACACCTTGGAAAGGAGTAATTATCTGCACAGCTAACACACAAAAGGAAATGAGGCATTTGCAAACCATCCTCACAACCATTTCTGCACCGACTTGAGGTTGCTTCCTGTAGTAGAGACGGCACAAGCCAGAACAAGGCACTTTCGGCTGCCCTACTTACTTTTGTTGAGTTTTTCTGAACTTCAGAATCCTTTGATGTTATACACATGCCCTCTTGCCACCAAAGATAGAATACTTTAATAATATCCCTTTTCTTTAACAGCTTCAATGTACTTTCTTCAAATAGTAACTACTGTTTAATGCTCCTCTTCAAGCACACTCAGAAATAGCTGTTCTGAGTCAGAACACAGGATTTTTAAATTCAGGTACATGTTCGAGGCAAACAGACTTCATAGTGCCAAAGGCTAGGGATCTCATATCGTCCGGAAGTATGAAAATTCATCACTGATGTACACCATAAATGATCGCCATGTCAGAAAGCTTGAATACTTCCTAGAATTATTCTGCCTCCTCATTTAAAAACGTTTAAATTTTAGTGAATACATTTCCTAAATACATAACAGTGAATAGTTAACAAAGAATAAACATGTTTAACAGAATCAACTTCCAGACTAGTAATGAAAATTAGCCCATCAGCAGAATCGATTTGTAAACTGTATACCAATCAAAACCACAGAACATTCTTTTTGTAAACTGCATACCAATCAATAACACAGAACATTCTTTTTGTAAACTGCATACCAATCAATAACACAGAACATTTTTACAATAGTGCCTGCCTCCCACTTACCTAGAAGATTTCTGAATTGAAGCCTGCAATAAGCCTGCATTATTGATTTGCTATAAGAAAATGAAATATTAGAGATACTCACTTTTACCAAAATAATTCTTGCTAGCTCTTCACATACAGGCTTTTCTTCATCCTTCTTCAGACCCTCCAATTCAAACAAGGTATTGTAGTTTTCCAGCATTTTTGTCATTATCTTGTTGCAGATCTCCTGTTCTTTTATACCTTCAAATCCAGAGGGCACACTAAAATTGGACAGAACACAAAGAAGAGTGTTATAGGTACAAAAGTTTCTGCACAGGGTCTCTGTAACGTTTCAGTCATGGATCCAGGGGGGCTAGCAGGCACAGGAAACTTTGTCTTCGAAAGGAGGATTTTATCTATGGTGGTAACAACTATCACGGTTTGTTTGCAGTTTTTCTTACCAATATTAAATACCGTATCTGTTGGTCAAACTATCTACTCCACTGTACCTAGGTAGAGATCTAATTGAGACAACCACCAAATGACATACCACCAACTTGGCTAAAAGTTGGCTTAATGACTGCAACACAGACAGCACGATGCATTTAAATGCTCTGAACTGTTAGTGGGAAGAGTCAGATTCCTCCAAAAAGTGGTTTGTGATAACCTCAAAGGTATACAAGAAGGATGAGTCAAAAAATTAACAAAAACCCATATGCTGAGCAGAACACTAAAAGTAAAAGTTAAGCAAGATCTTTGCAGCTTCAGGTGACCCCATGCTGTACACCAGATTTCTCAATCTAAGTTTTGAGTTGCCATTTCTTTTGGAAGTAGGCTAATAACTCGGCTTTTTAAAGGCTTTTTAAAACATGGAGATGGAGGCTGCTTTCTGCAGAACAGCCTAAAAGATTCATATAAAAAGAGGTTCCTAACCTCCACTTTCTGGGATAATAACCAACTACTTGGCTGCAGAAGCAGCAACTTTTTGCTCTCTTGAAACAGGCCCCTGTGCACCCAGGAATGGCTTACCACAGACCTTAAAGGCACACACAAATGAAAAGGCAAGATACTGATTTGGAAGAAGCAGTGT
>VYZV01000478.1:11634-24407 GCA_013401275.1 Pandion haliaetus | reverse complement strand
AAAAAAAAGGTAAACTCTAAGATGTTCTTCCAGTGTACAGTACCATCTATCCTTTGCTTTTAAATGCAAAAGCAATGATGATCATGTCATCATTATCCTAATTCCTCTACAGAACACAGACCAGCATTTTTAATACTCAAGAATTAAAAGCATTACTCTGTATTTAAAAGCAGCACTTACTTATTTGCAGCTGCTCAGAATTTCTTTGCTTGCTTTACTCCATTAAATAAAGCTTCCATTTAATGCACACAAAAGACTTTTAAAAAGTATTTTACGTAGCCAATCATATAAAACAGTCTACTTTTGATTCTTCTTTCCAGAAGGTTTTCCTGAGTATATCCTGTGGCCCAAAATCACTTTAATTTTATAAGCTGAAGACAAGAGTTCTCATAGTCCATAATAAAATACTTTCTGACTAGCTAGAATAACATATTCAATCAGTGAATGTTTTTAAAAGAATTACTTGCAAACACCTATTGACAGAGAGCTGCCTTTTCTCTTTCAGCTGAAGGAGAAAGAATGCTTTTAGCCAGGATTATTCAGGTGTTAGTGAGCCACCAATATGCTCTCTTAGCCTGATGTCCCACCCCCACCTGCACCCCCCCTTCTAAAACAAAGTCCCTTAGGAAAGACCCTACATTTAAAATATTTGTACTTTGAACTCTCATTGCCTCTCAGGCTAAGGCTATGTAGGACAAGAAAAAAGAACGTTTATAATGAAAGATGTTTCATTTCAGAAAATATGCTGAAAATAGTCATCACATTCGTTTTATCAATGTTTTGGGCATTCTGGTGTAAAGTCCCAAGCTTTTATCTCTGCACAGGTATTTTAATACATTGTGCAATTTTCCTTTTTTTTTTTTTTTTTTTTTTTACTTCAGGCTCAAAAATGAACAGTGGCAATGCAAAGCTTACAGGTTTCACAATTTTTCTTTGTATGTACAATAGCAACTTCATAAATACTATATAATTCATCCCTAGATAACCAGAGTATGACATCCAGTGTACAAAAAGCTGTTTTGTTTGCTTCATTTCTTGTTTTCAGGATTTTCCCCTTTTTTGCTGAACATTTTTTTCCTATGCATGAATATATGTGCATATCATATTTGTGTCATTTTCGCTTCACTTGTGAAGTTGGGGTTTTTTTAAACATTGACTTAATTTGCTTTCATTTCCTCTTTTTCCTACAGAATTTACTACTGATCCTTCAATTTGTTACTCTGACCAGCAGCTTTTGAAGGTTCTCCCTGAAACTATTGAAAATAAATGGATGTGGTTAGTTTGAGTGACAGAAGAGCAATTCACAGCTATACAGCTACACTTCCTTAACAAACTATACCACACGTTAAGTATGTTCTTTCTGTATCTCCCTGAAGAAAGCAACACCTGCTCTGCAGATTGCAGCAGTACTGCAAAAACAGAATTCTTTACAAAATATATACACCTACACCTACTTCAGGGAAAATACTGTACCATATCGCATGCAGGGCCAGGAAAAAGTTTGTTACAAGAGACTCACATCCACTGAGTGCATTAATCAGCACTTTGTCTTCAAGGTCCAACCCACAGTGCACTGAAGATTTCCAAGAACTTCAGGTCATGATCATTATCAGTCCTGCATCATACAGAAAATACACTGCAGTATATCACATTTAAGCAAGGTAATCTAAAAAAGAGCCAGTTCTGTGAAAAATCTGAGAAATAATTGAAGTATATTATCTATCTTCTCTAACATAGGTGTGGTCATAAAAGGGTTATCTACTGTTCATCAACAATTTTATTGAAATTAAACGATAGAAAAGAAATAAAAATCCTGAGAAATGCCTGTAGGGAATAACTCTGAAAGTCTACCTTATTATTAAGGAATAACCTTATACCTGGTTGGACTTGGAATAATGTCGAGACAAAATAATTAATTTTTATGCTTCAGTACATGTTTGAAATAACAGGTTTTAGAGAAAGGTCAGCTAACTACATAATAACTACACATATCAGGGCTAAATTTTGAAAAATTTTTTAGCAGTATGTTATGGGTTTGTGTGACGCGGTTTCTTTGGTAGTGGGGGAGGGGGCTGCAGAGGTGCCTCCTGTAAGAAGCTGCTAGAAGCTCCCCCGGCTCCAAAAAGTCAGACCCGCCTCTGCCCAGGCCGATCCCATCAGTGACGGTGGGAGTGCCTCTCTCTGGAAGAACAGATTTAAGAAGGGGAACAGGCAGTATGGGGGTGTTGGAAGTGAGAGGAACACCTTTGCAGATACCAGATACTTTGCGAGGTCAGTGAAGAAGGAGGGGGAGGAGGGGCGCCTGAGGAAGCTGATGGCCCTGCAGCCCGTGGTGAGATGGCAGGCTGTCCCCCTGCAGCCCAGGGGGTGAGCGGTGGAGCGGAGGCTCCCAAAGATGGCCGTGACTCCATGGTAAAATCTGGGCTGGAGCAGTATGTGACTGGAGAGCAGCCCACGGAAAGGAACCACGCCAGAGAAGTTCGTGAAGGACTGTCTCCCATGGGACGGACCCCACGGTGGAGCAGGGGACGAGTGAGGAATCTTCCCCCTGAGGAAAGGAGCGGCAGAAACAAGGCATGGCGAGCTGACCCTGAACCCCCATCCCCTGTTCCCCTGTGCCATCAGGGGGAGGAGGGAGAGAGAACCAGGAATGGAGCTGAGCTGGGAAGGCGGGAGGGGTGGGGGGGGAAGGTGTTCTGAGGTTTGGTTTTCCTTCCTAATATCCTTGGCTTTGATTTGATTGGTAGGAAATGAAATGGATTTTGTTTCTTCCCCAAGTCGAGCCTGTCTTTTGCCCGTGACCATAAGTGGGGAGTGATCCCTCCCAGTCCTTGTCTCGACCCACGAGCCTGCCTTTGGATTTTCTCCTCATCCCAACGTGGCCAGCGGCTGTGGTGGTGAGTGAGCGAGCAGCTTCATGGTGCTTTGTTACCAGCTGGGCTAAAACCAAAACCACGACACAGTATAATGCTGAAAAAACTAAAATAGTCTATACATAAAGCAACTCTTTAACATGCAGGTTCTATACTTTATTCTATTACAGACTGAATTTACGGAAAAAAAAAGAATTGTCTTCCCATCCACTTGCAGAGAACACCCATAATTTGGGTGTTGGTCTAATACAGGCTAACTGTCTCTAACTTTAATCATTTAAAAACTAGCTGTTTCATCTGTACAGAGCATCCAAGACAACTGGCCTTCCTGACAGAAAAAGGTGTCCACTTTGAAAGGGCGATACATCATACACAAAATTACAACAACAAACTGTTTAAAGCAGATTATCTGTCTCCACTTACTATATAGGAAGTCTGCAGAAAATGAGCTTATGCTAGGCTTCTAAACTATTACAGTTAGGCAAGATGAGTCTCAGCTTTACCTTCTGAATACCTCAGTTTCACTTCCCAATAGTTACTCACTTAAGCAAGGAAACCCTGATTATCACGAGACACACGAACCCAGTAGTGGTTTACCTATGATCATGAACAAGTTTTCTGGGTTTGGGGTTTTTTTTTTCAAAATTCACACAAAGGTAACGGAACTTTTCCAATGCAGCTATTCCGGGGGGGCGGGGGCAGGCTTTTCAATCTACATAGTAGTTTTAGGCTGTAACATTAAGCAACTCCAAACAAAAAGAAGCAATACATTGCTATCACAGTTAACCTCCATCAGAACTAACATTCTGCAAGCTAGTAAAAATAGTTCCTTTACATTTGTTTTTTTCCCTGAAACAAAAAATTTGAAGTATTTTTAATACTGATATCATTTTTCTAGGCAAAAGCAATCAACATCTCCACTTACTATATGGCAACATCTAATTTACCTTCTCCACTACTCCTAAGGAAAGACAACTTACATGTCTAGCCTCAAGTCTTGATGAAAATAACATTCATAATTTGGAAGACTTGAAGAAGAGGAATAGCAGAAATGTAGTGACAGGAATTAGATAAGAGAAAGAAGGGGAAAGAAATTTGATTGTTTAAGGAACCATGTTTAAATGTCCTGTCATTGAACGTCCTTCCTAGTCCAACACAAACCACGGAATTCATATTCTAATTTTATTCCTTGCCCAGTAATAATTTTAACAGAAAAATGAATACACAAAGATACATGAACTGTACAAAGCGGGTCTCTCCTTGAAGCTTTTCCACTACTAGCTACCTAATTTTCAGGGTGATAGATGTATCTAGCCATGAAGAACTGCACAATATCCCAACATCCTTGAGAAACAGCATTCTTGTTATCAAAACTTTTCATGACCTGGTTCTTTTCACTTTCTCATGTTCTAAGAATTTGTATCCTAATTGCCAAGATACAACTTATAACATAAGTCAATTTTATGGAGCTTAGAAGGAGGGATGATGGGTGTCAGAAAATACCAGCTTTTTTCTTCACTTATATTTCTACTACCAAAACTGCTCTGAAATAAAAACTGAAATCTTCTCTTGCACTATCACAGGACACTTTTTTCCCCTCCTAGCATTGAGAAATGCAATGTAATTTTGAGGTATGTGACATTTGGATTAAAGCAAAATTCCTCCACGAAGACTATGTTCATAGCTACAAAGAAAGGCAACAAACACTAGTAGTGCAGTAACTATCTATAGTGGAACTGATCCTGAGCAATCCTACCTAGAATTATTCAGCGCTGGAAAATTTCACACGACACATTTCTGCCATCTGACTGTTGCCATATGTGAACAAGTAAATGACAAAAAAAACTCAGCATGCAAGAGATGGGGAGGGAAACAGGAAAGAAATACAAAAGCAGGAAAGACAGCAATATTGGTCAAATCATTCCCCAGAAAATTTCATACCTCGGTATAGCAGAAGCAAGTGAAGTATTTACAATTTCCAGCTGCAATAATCTTCACGATTATCAGACCTGGATACTGGGGTTACTGATGTAACAGTACAGAGCACAGACCTTGCACACACCACACCTTCTGATTTATGGCAGTGATGGTAACAGCCAGTCAGCAAAACCAATGGGGTCATCTACAGAGCTTGAAGGCATTGCTAACATTATCATCAGAGGAATGAAACTTACCCCTGCCTGGACTATATCCTTAATGATTAGAATGGAGGGGAAGAGAAACTTACATAAGGTTTTAAAAGGCTCATACAGGAAGAAAAAAGGAGAAAGATCTCTTGAGAAGGAAACCCAGCAGGCACTTGGGAAGCAGAATCTGTACTCACAGCAGATTTGCCCTTTTAATCAAGTGTAGTATCTACCAAGCTCACTCCCCTTTTAAACAACTATTGCTTTTAATAACAACTCAAATTATGTGGAAAGGGGATGACCTTTCAGGAGATAGAAACTTTTGCAAAATTTGTCCCTCTCCGACTATCATAGTAATCAAAGCTGAAAGGCTTATAAGATAAATGTCTTACTAATTCCTCCATTTCCAGATAGTCTCACAATGAAAAACAGAAAATAAAGAGTCTAATGTACAGAAACATAGTTAACAAAGAAGAAAGGTTACTGTAATGTTAACCAGTAACTGCTGTTCTAATATCAATTCTGTCAAGACTATTACAAACACACTTAAAGAGTCTTAAGCTTGTCTTAAATACTCTCATAATCATAAAGCTGTCATGGAACAGTGCTAACAATATCCAATATCAATCATGTGCTTTCCCACATAAGCATGATCTTTTATTTCGGTACTTTGGGGTCAAGCTCCTAATCTGTACTTACAGGAAAAGGGAAGATGCAATAGCCTAAAGTAAATTAAATTACACCTCTAAAAGGTACTTGAACACATATTTTCATTTCCCAGAGGCTGGTTTATATTTGAGAACCTTGAAGCAGCACATCAATAGGAAAAGGTTTCTCATATTGCCACTGAACAGGCATATTACTTAAATATTATCTGCATATATAGCAAAGGACATAAACATCTCAAACAATGCTTTCACTCAAGTTAGTTTGAAATTTTCTCCTCTCTCCAATCACTGTCGGAAACACACAGGGAAAACTCCATCTCTCCCTTCTATTCTAAAATTTTCAGTGTGTATACTCCTTTATTTTCCCCTCTCAATTTAATTATTCTCTTTGCTCTTACTCCTTTAGTTAAGAGCTGAGGTTAACCATGGCTGAAAAAATGCCCAAAGAATTTCCCCCATAGATTAAGGAATCTCTCCTTCTGCCATACCTACTGCAGTTGCTACAAC
This sequence comes from Pandion haliaetus, assembly GCA_013401275.1. Classification (NCBI taxonomy): domain Eukaryota; kingdom Metazoa; phylum Chordata; class Aves; order Accipitriformes; family Pandionidae; genus Pandion; species Pandion haliaetus. The sequence continues at coordinate 18,233 of VYZV01000478.1, read as the reverse complement.
AAAAGGAATCAAAGAAAACATGCACTCTGAAAATCAAAAAATAGTCACTTCTAAACATTGGAGGTCCTGAATTGAGTCTTAGCTGAAATATCAAAATTGCTATAGCAGTATAGTTGATTTATGAATAATATTTGTAAATAGAGCCACTGATGTTCATGGGGCTTTTCTCTGGTAATAAGCATTTGGACAGCTCTGAAGTACTATTGAAAGAAAAAGTGAAACTTCTGGAATGTGTCAAATATGTTTTTCAAAAAAAAAAAAATCATACTTTGTCTTCATTTGAATTAAAATTTAGTTACCAAGTCAGGAAATTAGGCACACCAACAACTGAAATATTTTTTCAAGTTTCAGGTTTAATAATTCATAAGCTAAATATTTGGAACCTTTTTGACAACAGCAGTAATTTTCAGTTGCCTCCAAATCACCGCAATCACCAATCTACTTTTACAACATTGCCACTGAACTTTTTTTTGTTTCAGAAAGCAACAGTAATACATAACCACTAGCGACAATATGTACATTTTTTCAGTGGTTGTTGTTTAAAAATAAGCTCAATGAACTAACTGCTGTGTACAAGCAAGCCAACTAACTATTGTTCTGCAAAAACTTTTCAACTGGAGGTAGTAAAAATGAGTTTTATATTAAGCTACTGCATACAAAGGCACTTAAGTACTCTGTTGTATAAATATACATTTTGTTCAAAGTACCACATAGATATAACCAAATCATCTCTGCACACCACATTCAAATACCAAAATCAGTAGAAGTGTGAGCAGATATTGCTTTTTGTAGCCTTTGCTCAGAAACAGGATAAATTTGATTGTTTAATGCCCTGCATTACTAGAGCTATACTATTCCTAAATTAATATTATTACTTCCATATCCTCACTTGTTACACATATCTCTTGAGAACATTTTGCCATGTAGATGCACCTTAACTGTCTCCACAGGAAGATATCAGAACAAATAGCTAAAGCATTGTCGTTTGTTCTCCATCCCTATTTATTCTATACTAATGTTCATATACATGTATTGGTTGTTGATAGCCATTTTGTAATCAGGACTCAATTCAGCAGATTATTCATGACTTCAATATTACCTGAATCAGTAGCTTATATCACTCTTCAAAATAAAACTCAGATGTATTTCCATCACCGATAGAAAAAGTACTCTGTAGAAATCAATACTCACAGGACTGACTGATGCCCTGGTGACAAATACTTTTTTGAGCAACTGACAGAGAATTGTACTAAGATATTCCATTTTAATTTGGGGAGAAAAGTAATTCCAAGGTTCTCTCTATGCTCACTAAAATTGATACCGCAAAGATGACATACTGTCCATTTATCACAAACTGATTTAAGTCTTCCTAACTTAAATGAAAAACTTCTATATGAGACCAAAAGGTTTAAATGTACACATGACAAATTTAACAAGTGTATATTTTTGCAAGAGTCCTTTTAAAGTCAAATTAGGACAAATTACAATGGAGGTTTTACCTGCAAAAGACAAAAAAAAAAAAGCTTTTAATTTTCCTACAAACTTAATCTATGCCACACCATATATGGCAAGGCATCCAATAAAAAGAACCTAGAACATCATTTCCTCAAGCTTAGCTCTGTAATTAGAACTAAAGAAAAAGTAAAATTAACATCTGGTCTCCCCTGTTTTTCTGGCAGTCTAAAAAAAAAAAGAAAGAGAGGAATATTAATGTCTCAATCCTATAGTTAATAGTCAAAGGACTTCTATGCTGAAAAAAAATCCACCATGTGCACATATATGCACACACAAAAAAACCCTGCCCCTGCTGCAAACAGCCACATATTTGCACTGCTGTTTTGCTCCTAAATAAATATAAAGCACATAATACTGACTTTAAAAATCCAGTTATGAAGAAATTACCATACTGTTGCTATAATTTTTAACATCAGTGAGAATATCCTTCTAGTGCTCTATGTTGTATATTTATCAACATTTTATTTTGCTGTTTCCCCTAGAGAACCTCTCAGCTTCCTCTGTTCCATTACTTATCTAACAAAGCAACAGGAAAGCAATCACAAGACAAGATGATATGAAAAATGTGGTAGTAGAGCAACAACAACAAACAGATGTGAGAGACTGAAGGAGTTAATGTCTCAAACATCGTGGTGGGGCAAGTTCTGCTTGACAACTAACTCTNGAAGGGGAAGCTACTCCCCAAACGACCCCCAAGCCCACGTCCCAAAGGCTACCTAATTAGCCTAATGAGTTCGAGTGCCTGCCCAAAGGATGGGCAAGGTTGATAAAAGGACACAAACTGAAGCCCCATGTGCGCAAGCCCACCAGCACCGGACCCTTTGGTTGACTCACCCCTTGGCTGACTGAACCAACGCTGGACCCAGGACCGCTGAAATCTTTCTCTTCTCTCTCTTTCCCTTTCCCTTTTCTGTAATCCCTACACCTCACCCCTTTAGACAGAAACCATTGACCAAGTCTGGGACTAGGAGTGGATTCAGCTGCCCTTAGGCTCCTCAATGAAAAGGAGTCTAGAAAGCAAGGGGGTTCACTCTAAACCTCATGACTCAACAGGAGGGTTCCCCTTGTTGTCTTCCCTGAACTGGTTCCCAAATAAGCAAGACCTGTAGTGCTAACCATACATCACCAAACTCATACGTTACACAGTTTACTGACATAGCCTCATGCCAATTTCTGTTGTGAGAATACCAATTTTGGTGGTGAGCATGCCAATTCTTGCTGTGAGCAAATAAAAATTTGAGTTTTGTGAGTTAAAGAATCCCTGGTGTTCGTTTCACCTTAATCCTGACCTGGGAATCAGCAAACCTGAGTCATCGTCCTGAGAAATTGGGACGTGACAACAGGAAAGTATATGAAAATGTAAAGCACATAAAACTATTCCTTAAAAACTGAAAGCAAACATTAAGCATACTTTGTCCCTTCAATTAGAGTATGTGTGCTAAAGATAAAGAATTATTCACCAAAAAAACGAATCCATTAACACTAAATTAATAACCAGAAAATTTAATTATATGCAGCAGGTTTTTTCTTTTTTGGTTGTTCTGTTGTTTCGTTTGGTTGGGTTTTTTTTTTTAAATACAAGTGTAAGAACTATATATACCTCTACATACAGGCAATCACCAAAATCCATCAAAAACTATAATGCTTATTGTGAAACCACATTGCAGTATCATGTTGTATGCTTTCACACTAAATCAGTGATACCGGGGCAGCGAGGGAAGAATACACACCGACAGAAACAACCAAGAAATGTATAGACTACAAATAAATTTTAGCATTGCTAAACAACTGTAAGAATTGGCAGTGCATGATACTACTGCATTGTAAATAGCAATATATCACAATCCTAGTTTTCATTCAAGAGTTTTCATAACATATTTTACAGTATTTCAGTAGTCTGATAGCATACATCATTTTCATTCTTAGGTCAGAATTCTAACTTGAATTGACCACAACCCATGAGAACCTTTCACATATAAACAGTACAACTGGTGATTTTTTTTTTCCACATGGTGTTGTGTAACACTTAATACTTTGAGCATGCAACTTTCCATACCAAGTTTCTCAAGTACATGTCACTTTGTTTCCTACAAAAAAAGCCTTAATAAAGACAAATTGACTGTTTACAGTTTCAAACATTTCAGTACAAGCCATCAGATCTCATGAAAATAATTAATTTCACACAAGAAAGTCCCAACCACATTGTTTCTTTGGGTTTTTTTAATAATTATAAAAAAACCTATACAGAAATCCCACTGGATAAGGTTATTTTCCATCTAAAAGCCAACTGCTTTCTACATGTGTTCAACTTAAAGTTAACTTTTATCAATAGTCCTACAGAACCTGAAACCATTTTTTACCAACACTAAACTTTCCCAGGGAAGTAAAAACAAAAACAAAAAAACCCCCACCAAACATACAAATCTAGTTCAGAACAGTCTTCAGAGTAACATCTTTAGCTGTAATGAAAGAACAAAAACTATGGGATTTGGTTGCTAAAGGAAACCTGGCCCATAGTTCATGATATTCATATTACACTTCATATAATAAGCGCTCCCTTAGGATATAAAAAATTGAGCTCATACCCTTGATTTCTGCTGTACTTAATTAGTTATTGCTTATTCTTCAGTAAGTTACTGTGAAAGATCTACAACAAAAACACATTTACAGAAGAAGTAGGTTCACAAATAAGGCAAGTTTCTAAAATCCAAGTCCTGCAAGCCAGGGTGCAAAATAAACTAACTGTCCATTTCTGTATTACAGAAAAGTTTAACCTTAGAAGAGACAAGTCATGGGCAGGGGTGGGTGGCGTGTATCCAGACATAAAGGAAGTATCATAGAATTTTCAGACAAAGAAAAGTACACTAAAAAGATGCAATACATAGCTGAAGTTGCAGAAACTGAGTGACATCTTAAATTTGAACACCACCTTCCTTTCTGCTTTACTGTTAAACACAGAAATGTCAAAGCTGTCCCAAATAAGATAAACTACGTAAACTACTGAAAAGGCTTTCGGTTTCTCAATGTATATTCCTCTTGAATAATGTTTAAAATACTGAAAAGAATAGTGTCTACCAAGGATAGTTGTACCTGCAAATAACTATCTAGAAATTAATCTACAGGTTTCTACACACCTGATTTGATATTAACTGGCACTAGTATTTGCTCCTGCACAGCAGATCCCTTCAAAAATTCTATGTTTTGCATACTTACATTGTATAGTAATGAGGAACTTATTTTAAATTAACTTTGCAAGTTTCATTGGTCAACAAAAGCAGTGGTATTAACATTTTCTAAAAAAAAAAAAGAACCAAAAAAATTCGCTCACTACATTTCAAGTAGTTTGAGAGTTTACTGCATTTCCTTTTTTGTGTCTAAAATGTGAACTAGATTGTCAAAGAAACTAGTGCTACAATTAATCTTTCCAAGTAGTAGAGTTTTACTTTCTGAAGTGTCAAAGTAATCTTCTTGTATGGAGACTGTTTTACACAGCAAAAAATCCTACACACACGCACCAAGCAGCGTAGAAAAATGTAAGCCATTGCAGAATCTGGATAAAAACTTAATTCTGAATATTGGTGTTGGTTCCATTAAATTTAACATCTGATTTCCCATGCAACTAACATTTATGGATAAAAATTGTTGTTTTTCAATAGAGAAACATCTCTTAAAAGTCAAAAAGAAGAAATGCAAACACTTCTTTTAAACATAAGTGAAAAGAAGCTGATCTCAGAAAAGCGGATTCAAAAATCATGTAGATCACATCATAATAGTAGCATAATTGTCAGGTAAAGCAATAAATCCATCTTTTCTCCCACCAAAACATAGTGGCACAGCTTGTTTGACCACCTCAGAATTAATGCCTGCAACTTTTGTTTTCTTTCTGAGATTTGTGTTTTGCTATTTAAGAAATTTATCGAACACAAAATATGAATAATCCAACCAAATTCCTCAATTTTTGAATATTTAAAGGAATGTAAGGCATATTAATATTTCCACATTATTTCTTTCTGAACATAATTTAAGTCATTACATGTTCAAGAGAGGTCTACTAGTCATTAGTCAAACCAAGCGGTACACTTTTAATCTAAATGTTTAAAAATAGGGATTTTAGTCAACATAGGAAAAACAAAGTTTCAAAACTTTACATACCTTACTTTAAATGGTGATGGCACCAAAAATCAGGTTTGGTAGTTAGTAGAACACATAATAAAAGAATCTTTGGCTGTAAGGAGAAAATACCTTCTAAACTCAGGGAAAGCAACAAAAAATTAAAATTACCAGGAGGAAAAGTAAAAGTTTCATCCCTGGTAGCCTATGCAATATTATCTTCATTCCTGCCTCCAATTTCAAGTTTTGCAACTGATGTCTTATGGAAAGTGTTTAGCAAAGGAACAAAGCCCCTAATAACACTGTAGCATGTCCTTCTCCAATATGATATACAACAATTCACAGAAATTCTCAGACAACTTTTCCACTTGAAGAAAGTATCCATAACTCTTTTTTGTTAAATGTTATCTACTTTAAATCAAGTTTGTTTTATGAAAAAGCTTTATGGGAAGAATATTTAATGAGAAATAAATTTCAAGCCCACCAATAATAGCATTATCTATACCAAAAGCAAACAAACTCAACAATTATATCTATTAAAAAAAAAAAAAAAAACTATTGGAATGAAAAGCAGAAAAAGAAACTGGCCAGATGTTATGGGTTTGTGTGACGCGGTTTCTTTGGTAGTGGGGGAGGGGGCTGCAGAGGGGGCTCCTGTAAGAAGCTGCTAGAAGCTCCCCCGGCTTCAAGTCGGACCCGCCTCAGGCCCAGGCCGATCCCATCAGTGACGGCAGGAGTGCCTCTCTCAGGAAGAACAGATTTAAGAAGGGGAACCAGCAGTGTGGCGGGGTTGGAACGTGAGAGGAACACCTCTGCCGATACTGAGGTCAGTGAAGAAGGAGGGGGAGGAGGAGGCGCCTGAGGAGGCTGATGGCCCTGCAGCCTGTGGTGAGATGGCAGGCTGTCCCCCTGCAGCCCATGGGGGTGAGTGGGTGAGCGGAGGCCCCCGGAGATGGTTGTGACTTCATGGGAAG
>VYZV01000477.1:195309-213706 GCA_013401275.1 Pandion haliaetus | reverse complement strand
GAGGGCACCGGTGTGCTGTGGGGGGACCCCGGAGCCACCGGTGCTGGGGTTCATCGAGACTACGGTGCACCGGTGCCGCCGAGGCTGGGGGGGGGAACCGGTATACGGTGGGGACCCCGGGGGCACCGGCACCGTGGGAACCCCCGAGCCGCCGGGGCTCCCTGGGGCTGCGGGAGTGGGGGGTCCCACCGGTCCGGCCGGGGGCTGCCGGGCGGGGGGCAGCCCGGAGCCGGCGGGAGGGTGGGTAATCTCTTGCTCTCTCCTTCTCTTCCCGCAGGTGCCCTCCGCGGCGGCTGCTGCTCGGGCTCTTTGTCCTGCTGGTCCCCGCCGCTTCCCAGGAGCCCGGTAACGTGTGCGGGATGCTGGGGAGGGGGGGTCCCTGCCGCCGTGCCTGCGTCCCGGACCCCTTTTCTGTCCTGAAGCCCCCTGTCCCCTGGGACACACTGCGAACTCGGCCCTGCTCCCCAGCGGGCATGGGGTCGCGTGTCCCCTCAGGTCGAATGCTGCGCCCAGTCCGTGGTCCCCAAAGAGAAGGGTGACTGGGGGGAGTTTCCCCCCGTGCACCCCTTCAATGGCCATGTGCCTCGTGACCGCTGAGGGTGGCAGGGTTGGGGTCCTGTGTGCCCCGTCTCATGAACGGGGCACCGGGGAAGGATGCTGGGGAAACGCTGTGCCAGGCAACCCCTGAGAGAGATGCCCAGCTGCAGTGCGCTCGGAGGCTTTACTGGGGCAAGAGTGGTTTGTCTGGTCCGTTCTGGTTGTGGGACAGATGGGATGGCATTGCCCCAAAGTGGCCATGCTCCACGTGTTAGCAGTTTCTGCTGCGCCTGCAGTTGTCCCCGTGACTGCAAGTGTCCTTGGAAGCGTTGCGAGCGGTGGGAAGCCTCGAGCGTGTGCCCCAGGGATGCAACACCTCCCACACCGCTCCCCGGCTTTCCCCTGCCTTCGGGGCTCAGCGAAACAACCCGCTCATCTCACTCTCAAACTGCTGGTGCCCCGAGAGAGGGGAATTTGGCGCTGACTCAGCTTTCCAGCTCTTTTTTCCTCGCGGGGCACATGAGCCGGTTCTCCCACTGCCTGAGCCCACGAGCTGCGTATTCTCCTGGTGAACTTTATCACTTTACCTCCCTGACGGGGAAGCTTCCTCCCGGCTGCCAGGCCAGTTGAAAGCCCTCCTCCCCTTACAGCCAGTCTCTGGATGCGTGCCCAGCACAAGGCGGCAGAAAGAGCCGTGGCTGACGCAGAGACCCCTTGACCCCGCTTTGCAGCCCAGGAGCCCTGTTTCCAAAAGCAGCTGAGCTGCAAGCGATGATCCAAAACCAGGCAAGGATGGCTTTTCTCTGGGGTGACGTTCCAGTTGTCTTCTGCTTGCGCTGAGTGTTGTCAGCACGTTACAATGCATGGCTCCTGCCCCCCTCTGTCATTGTAGGCTGGGCAAGGTGTGTTGGTAGGTGGCTGCCCCAGGTACAGGCGAGCTGGAAGTTGGACAAGCACTGGGCCGTGAAATTGGTGGATTATTTGCTGGAGCAAGGCTTCGTGTCATCTAGGAACAGCTCGGGCATGGCTGTGCAGAGGCTGGCTCTGCTGACAGCTGGGTCGTGTCGCAGAGGGGAAGAGAATGGCCCAGGCAGCGGGGATGCCCAGCACTCCCAGAGCGTGTCTGGGAACACTTGGAGAAGCTCTCGAAGTGCCCCAGGCTGGGTTTGTGACTTTCTGTGGTGTGGGTGCCTCCCCAGGGACCGAGGGAACAAAGCTCCCCTTGGAGGTCTTCAGAGATGGGAACATTATTCCCATGTGAAATTCTGAATTGACTATTTTAGGTCCCTGGACACTGTCCAGTACTGCCAAACTGAGCTGGAGGGTCGGGAGCTGGTTTAACAACAGTTACTCAGAGCTATTCATGCCCTTCCCACCCCGCTTTTCACTGGTGTCCCAGCTCCTGGCATGACATTGGGCATGGGACCCTTTGCCAAGCTGAAGCTGCATCCCTCCCACCTTTGAGCAGCCACCCCGAGGGACCCCAAGGAGGTTTCACATAGTGCGCAGAGGGGTTAAATGGTTAAATGTTGGGGGAGCATCGCTGGTGCCGGTCACCGCTGGCAGGGAGGTGCCCGTTTCACCCAGCTGACTTGGCCGTCTCCCAAAGGCAGGCTGCAAATCGGGTTTTAAAAGAATTTGCAAGGGGGTTGGTGTGGCTTTTTGTTCTTTCTTTCTGGCTTTTTTTTTTTCCTTCCCTTGGTTCAATGTCCAAGGACTGCAGGGCCTGTTCTGCCAGCCCTCCTTTGTGATGGCTCCTGGGGCATGTTTGCTCTGAAGGCCGTCCTAGCATGGAGATAACCTTTCTGTTTATCTGCCTGCCTTGCAAATTTGGTGGCTTAGCTGTCCAGAGCTGGTCTTACCTCTTATCACTGGATCTCTGGGATTCCTCAGCAAGAGCACGTAGCCACACAGGGGATGGGGATGCTGCAAGAATGCTTTCGTGGGCCCAGTCCTGAGAGCGTGGGGGAACTGGGGCACGTGTAGGGCTATGGATGTCCCCCCATGCACAGGCCAGCAGCCTGGGCTGTGTCGAATGCTAGGGAAATCCCCATTCCCAGGAAGGAGGACAGCCCTGGGACAGGTCCCTGGAGATGGGGCATCCCCACCCTTAGCTGTTTACGAAGCTGGCCAGGGTCGCCCCAGTCTGGTGCTGGGGATGGCTACATGAGACAGCCTGACTTCGTTCATCTTCTCTTGCGCTGAGTTTCTCTGCATCGATTTGGGGCTGGGGTGGGCTGGTACGTCAAGGTCTTGGCTGGTGATGATGAGGAGGATGCAGGCAGCACCTGGGAAGTCAAGTTGCCTCCTCCCGCTGTTAAATATAGCAGGTGCCAGAGCCGCTTGCTGCTAGTGTAGAGGCTCGTGCCTGATTTTATTTCCATCTTCAATGGCTCGTCAGTCTCAATGGCTGGGATTCCTTGCAAGCACGTGCCTTCAAAGATGAAACAGGTGCCGTGCAAAGTGATTTACAGCCTGTGATATAACTGCTTTGGCATAGGTGCCTGGGGACTTTTGACAGGTGGATCGGAGCTTTCGCAAACATTATTTTAAGAATTTCTTCTAAAGACTGGGAGAAGGGCTGTGGGGAATTGGCCATGGGCAGCACCCACTGGCATGGGTTCGGCTTGGGGAGAGTTGGCACCTCTCAGCTCCAACAGCATCATTTGGCTGCTGAGGCCCCTGGGATGGGCTGGAGCAACTGGGGAGGATGCTGTGCTTGGGAGGCTCTGCAGGCTCTTCATCTCCTTATCAGCTGGTGGGACTTCTGTTTGCAAAACCTTATCTGGGCTGCCGCTCCACCGTGGGAGCTGGTGGGGAGGGAGAGCTGTCCTGGGCTGCTGGCAGCTGGAAGGAGCCAAGCCTACGGATGTCTCCCTGCAGCACTGCTGGATGCTCCTGGGGCTCCTGACCCATTCCCTGGCAAATGGATCCCATCCCTCCTGCCTGTCCCGAGGAGGAGGCAGTGGAGATGAAGTGGCCCTGCTCAGATGGCACTTTGGGGCTGGAAACTTGTGTTTAAGAAACCTGAGTAGTCCTGCAGAGCGCCTGTGAGTTTTCATCGCTTCTCTTGGTGCGAGCAACTTTTTCAAGCCCCAGTCCTAATTTTCTCGGTGGTTTTGCAGCTCTGTACATGGACTCAGTCCATCCACAGCATTCTTCTCCCAGAGCTCTGACTTGATTTTATGTTTCCATGTGGTGAACAGGAGTAGCCCAGGTCTCTCCTGGCCCTGCAGAGCTGTGGGTACTTGGGAGCTCCCTCCCCGCTGGCACATGTCCCTGGGAGGACAGAGAGCTGAGCTGCTTTTCCCTGTGGCCGCTGGAAGATCCTGCACACACACTACCAGATCCTGGACAAGCGGGGTTTCTGCTCTGAATAGCAGCCTCTTTGCGACGTTGCCTCTTTTTATTTTAGCCCGCAGCTGGAATAATCTCTTCTTACAGTGTTTATGTCAATACAATTTGGGTGCTGTTAAATAGCAAACCTGCGCAGTTGGAGAAGAGAGGAACACATTTTGCCAGACTGTTTCAAGCATTATCGCATGGCTTAAAAAATCCCTACGTAGATAACTGCTGCTGGGAAACAGTCTTTTCTCTAGTGGGGGGATGTCACCACTTCTTTTTAAGGAGGCAGGAGCGTGTGGAGCAGGGAGCAAGAATGGGGGGCGGGGGGCAAGGACTGATCCAAAGCTGCATCCACCCTTGAGCGTGGAGCCTGCAGAGGATGCTGAGGACCTGGGTGCATGGGTGACACGACCACCACTGTTTGCAAACCAGCCTCCTGGACAGCCTGGGGGTGTCTGGCAGAGCTGAGGTCTGTTCTCCATTCTTTGGGATAGTGAGGGAGGGCTGTTCTCACCCCAGCTTGTGCCGTGAGATGCTACTGTTGTGTCCTCCGGCACATCTGGGGCTTGTTGCAGTGGCTTTGGGAGGAAGGACCCAGGCACATGGGGCAACCTGCTCTTCTACGCAAGCCCAAGATATCTCACCCTTGTGCATCTGCAGTCTTACTAATTTACTCGCTCTTGCTTTATTGTAGAATAACAGAATGGTTTGGCTTGGAAGGGACCTCTGAAGATCACCTAGTCCAACACCCCTGCCATGGGCAGGGACATCTTTCCCTAGGTCAGGTTGCTCAAAGCCCCATCCAACCTGACCTTGAACACTTTCAGTGATGGGGCATCGACAGCTTCTCTGGGCAACCTGCTCCAGTGCTTCACCACACTCATCATAAAATAATTTCTTTTTTATGTCCAATTTAAACCTACTGTCTTTGTTTAAAACCATTGTCCTTTGTCCTGTCACTACAGAACCCTGGTAAAAAGTCTCTCTGTCTTTCTTATAAGTCTCCTTTATATATAAGGTCTTCCTGGAGCCTTCTCTTCTCCAGGCTGAACAACCCCAACTCTCTCAGCCTGTCTCCATAAGAGAAGTGTTCCAGCCTTCTGACCATTTCTGTGGCCCTCCTCTGGACCCACTCCAACAGATGTATGTCTGTCTTGTGCTGGGGACCATGGAGCTGGATGCAGTACTCCAGAATCAGCTCCCTTGACCTGCTGGTCATGCTTTCTGCCTGCTCCCACTCTGGTTTGTGCTCTTGGTTTAGGTTACCCTGCCATGGACATACCCCCTTCCTTCCAAACACTGCCTAGAGAATGGGGATCTGGGTGTTCCCATTGCCCAGCCGTGTGGCAAGCCCCATGGTCCATGCTGGTGTGCAACTCAACAACACATCCTTCCTGCACTGGAGTTCTCATGTTTCTCACCTGGGCTCCCTCCTGCTGCCTGGGGACTCCCTGGGCTCCCATGGCCGTGACAGACAGGCAGCCACCGTAACCAGCTCAGCAGGGCTCAAGCAACTCTCCAGTTCAGTAATGTCCACGCAGAGCCCTTTTCAGCCAGGAGACATGTACCAGGGAGGTGGGTTGGTTCAAGGAGGAGTATTTGCCCCATGTTTGGAGAGCAGAGGGAGAAGATCTTTCATCCACAGGCAACCTTCCCATGTTATTCCAGCTAATGCTTCCCTGCCTCGAGAGATGCTCTGAGCTTGGGGCTGCTTTGCAGAAGGCGATGTCTTTGGGAGGATGCATGGAGAGGGGGAGCTGGAGGAGGCAGAGGAGGGATAGAGACATGCAAACTGCTCACATGGGGCTGGCAGGGACTGCTGCACAGCTTTGCCAGTGAGGGCTTGCCTACACCTTGCTGCTCCTGCTGTTGTTGGATGTGTGCAGTGCCAGCTTCTCTCCTGCACCAGTCTGGTCTGTGGCGACTGTTAGGCATGATGCTCTAAGCCCTGAAATAACAATCCCAGCCAGTGCACTGTGTCTCTTCCAAACTCTGATAGTTTACCAAGAAGAGAATTAATTCTGTCATTTCAGTAGAGAGTTCAAAGCGCTGAAGGAGACATCTGGGATTAAGTATCGGATGTATATCAGCAGCCCAGAGGTATGGGATTAATAAAGCATTTTAACGATCTTCTAGCATATCTGATGACATTTGAAAAAGCATTGGAGATTAATCCTTTCCAAGAGCGTCCTGCGCATCTCTCTGGCTGTATATAACAGCCTGGAGGCAGCATCTTCTGCGATGGACGGGGGGACTAGTGCTGGGTCCCACCTCACCCCATCGCTCCCATCTCTTCTCTGCTGTCTGTGAGGTGCTCTCACCGGCTCTCCTGTCCTCCAGCCACAATCCTCATTCCTTGGGTACCAATGTGTGTGGAGCAGTGCTGCTGCTGCCCTTCGGGAAGATGTGCCCTATCCTGCTGAGAGCTGGTACTCAGAGGAGGCACTGACGGGTGGAAGGTGGTGGAGAAGAAACGTGCAACGATGTTGGCTGGTACTGAATACCCTTGAAAATTGGGGAGTGGGAGAAAGTCCCTGACTTTGTGGATGGAGGAAGATATGTGGTAGCAGCACATGTGCGGGTTTTGGCTTTTAATGTAGGACTTGATTAGTCTAGAGAGCTTGTTGCCAAAGATATAATTGAAGCAAGGAGCTGAAGACGATTAGAGAATGGTTTGGACATTTGTACAGCTAATGGGGGCTTCCGGCGTTGCCTTAATGTGGGTTTGGAGCCACTGTGAGAAATGTGAGAGTGGAGGCTGTGGGTGTGGGGAAGGTTGGAGTAGGCTTGAGGGCAAAAAATGGGTTGTGTTGGGTGGGAGCAAGCAGAGTGGAGAGGGAAGGACATGGCGGGGGGGGGAAACAGCAGAACCTGGGAAACTCGTCGCAGATAGACTCTGGGTGCCGTTTGTCCAGATATGGGTTAATGCAGAGTTGTTCAGACACTCGTGAGGCCATCTCCTGTGCTTGGAAAGCTCGGCTCTGCTATTAATGAGTGAGAAGCCTTCATTAAAGAGAAAGCCATTGGGTATCTTGCTGCGATATTGCAGCCTGATGTCCTGCATCCCTCCCGGTCACCAGGAGCAGGGTTGCCTGTGGGAGGGGCGGCCGCTCGGCAGCACAGCCTGTAAGTTGCCTTGGTGGTGCCAGGCGTGTTTGCCAGCTCTGCCCGTGTAATTGCATGTCTTGGTGTTGTTCAGCATGTTTTCTGTTTCTCAGCTCTATTTCCTTCCCCACCGGCGTATGCGAAAGCGGACCATGGGCCAAAAAACCTCAACAGCCTTGAGGCATGAGTGCAGTTAATAAACCTTTGGGGGGTAAAGGGATGGTTCCCACAAGCCAAAGGTGGGGTGGCTTTTGCCTTCCAGCAAGTGCTGGGGCCTGAGGGGGAGCAGGAACACCCCACCCTCCTCAAAGGGCTGCGGGTTGGGGCTGCTCCGGGGACAAGGCTCCAGAGACTTGCTGTGCTCCCAGCTCTGACCGGCAGCGCCATTTGGCAGGAGCATCCCCGGCGCCGTTTCTCAGCAAGCAACATCTGGTCCGGAACATCCCGTGTCTGCTGGTTTTCAGTTGAAAAGGTTGCTTTTGTGGAATTTTTATTGCTTTTTTTGGCATCGCCTCCCAACCCTTTTCTAAGATGGAAATCGGTCATTAGTGGATCTTATTGTATTTTTATTTTATTCCCAAGCTCAATCTGCTGGTTTCCTCCTCCTGGGGGACTGGAAGATCTGGCTGTTCCTCTGACCCTGTACCCAGGTTGTGGGAGGCTGCTCAAACAGCCTGGGGTGGGAATAGCAGCCAGGGCACCTGGAATCTGCAGCTCATCAGCATCACCATACCCGCACTCTTCCCACCATCACCACTGGCATAAATCTCCATCAGCCTGACAGCCCTTGAAGCTACCTCTAATTTTATAATTCATAAGTAAGCCACCTGCCTTCCTTCCAGTAAACACTGTAGTCAAACAAATTTATTCTTTTCCACCCTCCTCATTAGTCTGTAACTTAACTGAGTTGGAGATTGTTGACTTTTGGATAATCTACACCTTTTTGATAATCCCAGATAAGCTGGCGGTGCTCACTGCCTGCACCCATGCCACGGATGGTGGTTTGGGTCCTGTCCGCCTTCCCTCCAGCCCAGCAGTGTTCCCAGCCAAGGCAGCGCTGTGTTGGGGTGCGTCTCCAGGGGAGGCAGGTCAAGAAGTCCATGTTTGATGGGTGCACAAGGCTTCGGCCATTGCTCCTGTTGGTGGGTCCCAGGCCACCACTGCAGCTGGTGGTGCCAGATCAGGGGCTCTGTGTTTGTTCTGGTTTACAATAGGCTGTAATTTATTAAACGGGAGGCGATGTGGGATGAGGGAAGGCAAGGGGTTGCTGAAAGCCAGGGGCTTCCCCTTCCGGTGCCGATGTGGGACCCATGCCTCTGGTGAGATGGGCTGTGCTGGGGTGTTGCATGTTCTGCTGTGCTTGCCGGCAGCGGGATTAGCAGGGTCCCCAGGAAAGGGGTGATGTGGACCCCTCTCCTAAGAACCTGTGGTCCGGGTTGGAGGGGTGATGCATGCAAGTCAGAGTAGCAAGGCACCCACCAGCATGTTAGGGTGAAGGTGAAACGACATCTTATCTTGCTCTAAACCAGCTTCCCAGGCTGGGAAGGCATCTTTTTGGCTTGGTCCTTCCCCTTTTGCCCCAAAATGCTCTCCAGAGGGGCCAGGATCCTCATCTTGGGGACACCTCAGCCCTTGCTGGATGTAGATGGAGACCCTGGATTCAGCCTCAGTGGTGAGCACTCATGTGGCCAGCCTGGTCTCAGGGTGGGAGTCACTCTCGAGGCATGGGGTCATCTCCCCACTCCCTCCTGGGGAGACCCCCTAGGACCTCTGCCCGACTCTCAACATTGTTCCCAGGGATGGGGTGCCCGTAGCCACTGTCCCTCCCTCCCTTTGGGCAGGGGGCTGTGCTGCAGCAAGGGGACGGGCTTGCCCGGACCCAGGACCTGTGGGTGACACTGAGCCCCGTGACACCTCATTTTACCCTCTCCTGATGCCAGCCTCACCCTAGCCGGGTTCTGAAACAGGAGAAGGGCTTTTAGTGCCCACGTGCCTGGACTGTAAGCCTTCAATCCAGCGTTTGTTAGCGCGTGCTCACGATTAATAACCGCTTGCCTTGTTCACGAGATGAATTCATGCTCTTCTATTGAGTGCTGGGTCATTCCCCCTGGGAGGGGACAGGCACTCTCAGAGCCAGAAGGCCCCGTGTTTTGTAAGGAGATTATGTCCTGCTGCGTCATGAGTGGGGTTTCCCTCCCCAGAGTCCTGGCATGGAGTGCATGGCATGGCATTGCCCTCCTGGGAAATGCCAGCACCAACAAGCCTGCTGGAGAGGCCTGATCTGGTGCAGGCGTGGACCCAATGGCTCAGCTCACCGCAGCCTTATCGAGGGAGATGGACCCTTTCCAAGAGCATCCTGTGCATCCCTCCATACGCAGCCTGGAGGCAGCATCTTCTGCAATGAATGAGGGGCTGGTGTGGGGCTCCACCTCACCCCATCACTCCATCTGTTCTCTGCTCTCTGTGGGGTGCTCTCACTGGCTCTCCTCTCTTCCAGCCACACTCCCCATCCCCCTGGGTGCGTGGCACCTCAGTGCTGCTGCCCTCCAGGAAGATGTGCCTCATCTTGCTGAGAGCCAGTGCTCAGAGGAGGCACTGATGTGTGCAAGGTGGTGTGAAAGAGATCTGCAGCGATTTCAGCTGGTACTAAATCCCCTTGAATATCAGGGAGTGGGAGATAGTCTCAGCCCTTGGCATTGTGGACGGAGGAAGGTATGCAGCAGTAACACGTGCGTGGTTTTTGGCTTTTAATGTAGGACTTGATTAACCATTTGTTATTTATGCATCTCCTTTGGGGACCTCTATGCCTGGGCCTTGCTGTTAGATCTCTGTGTGGGGACAAGCCAAGCACTCCAGCCCCCAAAGGCATGCTTTGGGGCATGGGGAAGCCTGGGCTGGCTCCTCAGGAGCGAGTGCCGCAGCCACACTTCACCGGCAAGCCTGGAAAGTGGTGCTCGTGGGGCCTCTCCCAGCAGATGGGCAAGCTGTCCCCATGCATCCCCATCCTGTGACTGTGCTCAGGCTGGCCTCTTGCCTGCCAAAGTCCCTGGAGGGCTGGAGCCCCAGTCGGGGATTTGCTCTCTGGATGGCTTTTTGCAGCGATGACTTGCATTGGATGATGCCCATGGGGAAGGGGGACAGTGGCACTGTCAGGGCAAGCTGCTCTCGGTCGGGTGACCCACCCTGGATTTTCTTGGGGTGGGTGGCAAAAGGGAAAGCTGTGGGGTTTAGGTTTTGACATCAGGAAAAGAAAAGATGCCTGGAGGGAGTTTTCTAACCTCTTCCCACCAGGTAACCAGGACAGCATCTGATAAAAACCTGTGGTTTCTTATTTTGACAAGCTATTGCTTCTTTTTTGTGGGGAGATGGAGACGTCAGGCCATGAAGGTGGAGGATATGGGGGAGTCCTGGCATCCCCCCCGATGCATGGTACCCAGTGGGCTGGGCTCTCCATTGCATTACTTAGCAAGGCAGGAGGTGGAAGAGGTTCAGTGCGTGGCATACCCTGCG
Source organism: Pandion haliaetus (assembly GCA_013401275.1). Lineage (NCBI taxonomy): Eukaryota > Metazoa > Chordata > Aves > Accipitriformes > Pandionidae > Pandion > Pandion haliaetus. Next base: position 203,209 of record VYZV01000477.1, on the reverse strand, counting down.
GCCACTCGATGGCTTGAACGAGGATGCCACTTGCTGAGGTCATCATTTGATCTCACAGGGACTCCCCAGGCCTGGGCGGGAGAGTGTGGTAGCTGTAGTGTGGTCCCCTCCCAGCCAGACACGTCGCTCACTGCCAGACTGTCCCAACAGCACTCAAGGGGACGGGTCTTCTCGTGGCATCCCGCGAGGCTGGGATGCCACCCTGGGTCCAGCTGGCCACTGGATGCTGCTGACGTTGGTGGCTCCTTCCCTACCTTCTCCTTGGGCTCAGCTGAAAGAGTTAACAAAACTATTTGAGAGGGGCCCCCGGAGGCAACTGCTGGAGGTAATAATCTTCTTTTGGCTCTTTTTTCTTTTCCCCTGCTAATTGCAGAGTTGACATCGTCCCCTCTCATGAAAGGCTCTTTTGTCGGCTGGGTTGCTTGGCAAAGCCTGGGCTTGGCAGCAGGTTGCAAGACCCGGGTCCGTCTCCTGCACATCCCTCTCCAGCAGCAGGTAGTGAAATGGCTCTTTCAGCAACAGTGATGTCCCTCCCTCCCTGGCTCCCATCTACAGAAAAAACCCAAACTACAAAACACCCTCCTTTTAGCCAACGGCACCCGATTTTCGCCCCAGTTCCACCTCGCGAGTGGAGGGAAAGGTCAGCCAGTCTAGACGCTAATCCGTCAAGTGTTGTATTTCTTCGCCTGCGGGTGTCCTAGCAACAGGATTAATGCAGCGGTGTAAGGCGGACATTGGCTGGGTCCCACTCCATCACGGGCTGGTGGTCCGGATGCGTGCCGCTCTACATGGCTGGGCAGGGGGGAGAGGTGGGCTGGGCTCCGGGGGCAGGCCTGGCCCTGCTCCCTGCGCCTGCCTCAGGCTCTGCCGGCAGCTCCTGGTGATTAGCTTTGGTCCAGCAGCAGGGAGATTTGGTAGACAGGTGATAAAACAGGCTTACAGATGTTTTGGCTGGCCTGCATCCATCCAGGGATGGGTGGGTCAGCGGTGAAGCGTCTCTGCCCCCAGACCAACATAACATCGACCCTGGTTTGGGGAGCACACTGGGATGGGATGCTCCATGGCCAGGTACAGCCCACCCCGTTGAACGGGCTCCACTGTGACCACGTGGGGACCTCTGGACAGCCTGTATCACTGTAAATCTGATTCTCATGGTGGAAACGGGTCTCCCAGTACATCGCCTGCATCCCAATGCTCGAGTCCCCCAGTACATCCCCAATGTGCTGACTGTGCGAACAGTCGCTGTGCAGGGGTTGCTGTTAAGCTGCCGACATCCCTCTGGCCTCAGGGTGTTGCTGATGTGGTTTGGACTGATGAGCCGTTTTGGACTGATGAGTAAAAACCAGTTTGCTAGGGAAAGGGAGTAAAAATGTTTTCATTTCTTTCATTTTGCCGTTTAATCTTTTTTCTCACTGTTCAATCTCTTGATGACCCCAGTTTGCTTCTGAGTGTTGCTGGCGATGCTTCACTGCCCGTGCCTGTATTCAGGGGTGCAGACAGTGCCAGCATTTGGCATCCGAACGTCCGATGGGTTTTGCCCCAGTAGGTACTGCAGGGTGTTGGTGGGTGCTGCGCAGGAAGAGGCAGCAGTCAGAGCCCCCTGTGTACGTGGCGTGGGGACAGGGGGTAGCTGCCCACTGATAACATTGTCCCGTTTTAATCTTTTTAAGTCCTTCCTCTGCTTCCCCTGCAGCCCCTTCCGGGCTTTCTCCTGCTCTCCTTTCCTTGCAGAGGGGCCAGCGAGCATTTCCCCTGCAAGCTGTGCAAGCCTTCGTCCCTTCCCCCCATCCCGTTGTGCTCCGATATCCCCGAAAAGAGGGGTGCAAAGCAACCCCCTCTGGCCAAAAGCAGTTGAAAGAACAAAATCTGGATTTATTTAATCTTTGCCCTGCAGCCGTGTCACGGCTCTGGCCAAGCAAACGATGGAGCCAGGGTCAGCCAGGTACCAACACAACTCCCGCAGGCTTCAGCACCCTTAAAAGTGGGGTGCTGGTCCGGTGGTGGGGCTCACCCCTGGAGGCGATGGAACATCCATACTCTGGCTGCCAGCTTTCCGCCCTGCAAGCGGCCACACGCTTTAATTAGGCAAGGGGCTGGCGGAGCTCCAGGGTTGGGAGAAGGGGGGGGTTCATTCCCCATAAAGCCCATCCGGGTGCTGCAGGGACAGGCTGAAGCTTGCCTGGAGTCCCATAGCGTAGCTCTTCCTGCCTACATGGGTTTTTTTTCTGCAGCTGGGATGGGTTAAGTGGGGTTTTAGGAGAAGTTTCTTTTCTCCTGGGTGCTTAAAACAACAACAAATAAAAACCCACCCCAGCAAAACAGGACGGTGACGCTGCAAGGAAGGAAAGATGTTGCTCTGCTGATTTATGGGGCTTTTTTTATCTTTACAGGTCAGTGCTAGCATTTATGGAATGGGCCTTGCTGCAGGAAAAACTGGTTTCCAGCTTTCCCATTGGGAAGAAACTTCTGCGATCATGTAATTAAAATGCAGCAGAAAAAAAAAATCCCAGAGCAGCTGGTTGTGGTGTTTGTAGCTGGGTCCTTTGGTGGCTGTGTGTGTCCTCTGCCTTGCTCTGTCCTTGACTGTGCTGCCTGCAGCCCGTGGCAGAAAAAAAAATGCATTTTTTTGCCCTTTCTCTGGTCTTTCTGGCTCATGCACCAGCCTGCAAAAGCAAAAAAAAATTTTGACCATGGGAGTGTTTTAATCCATCTTGAGGCAGTTTCCAGTATTTTTTATCACCTTGTCTGAGCTGGTGCCAGCACTGGGCTGGACTCCTGGCAGGCTGCAGAGGTTGGGACCGTGACTCCCCCATCCTATAAATGAGAAGTGATGGGTCCGACTCATCCCCATTACAGCCCCCTTGCAGCGGGCAGCAGGGCAGCGGCTGCCTGCAGGGGCTCATCCCAGGGGTCCAGGGTCCCCAGGGATGCCTGAGCTTTTTAGGAGAGGAGGAAAACCGTGCCTCTGTGGGATTATTTAGTTTTTTGCAGTCTCTTCTTTGCTGCCAGGCTGAGAAAGGACACGCCACGTAGACTTGGATATTTGGGGGGTGAATATTTTCTCATCTGGGATGGTGATGGGTACCATTCACTGGGGATGGGGGGAAAGACCCCCTGCTATTTGGGGCACCTTGAACCCCAAGTATGGCTATTGGGAGCAAAATCATCCCAAATAGCTTCGTTTTTTAGGGATGACTAAAAGGAGGTCCCGGAATGACGTACCCTGTGAGGCTCGCCCAGCCTTTTCAGCCCGCCTCCCTTTGAACCCTGTGGTATGTGAATTTTTGCTGGTGTCAGAGGGTCGGTGGCAGCAAAATCCCTCCCGGTTAAAGGGTGGGAATACCAATGTGTGCAGCTTGGGATAATTACCAGTTGTCAGCAAAACAATAGTGGCATTGTAGGGCAGGAGCAAAGGGAAAGGGCCCCCGTCTTGAGCGTAATGTTACTTTTCTATTTACGTTGCCATAGTCTTTGCTGAGAAATGGCCCTATTCTCTCTAATCCTCCTCTTCAGGCATGCCTGCTGGTTTTTTTGTGTGGTTTGGAGTTTTTTTTTTAACCCTTATCGTCCGGGAAAACAGCTTGCGGGGACCCATCTCCGGGGCACTATGCCACGTGGCCGTCCTTGGCCGGTGGCACCGTGCCCGTAGGCTCTCTGGCTTTGCTTTGGGATGCTGATACCGGGGATGGTGCCTAGCCATGGCATCATCACCGTGCTCAGGAGGGAACAAACCTGCTCCTGAATCCTCATCCGCATGCAAGCAGGAACCCAGTTTACACCCAACCTTGTTCTTGACATCTGTCATGTTATAGATGGTAAACTCCAGCGCATTAAAGCTATTATTGACATTGTATTTTGCTTTAAAACCAAGTGATTTGTTGAAAAGGGAATAATTGCTCAACCGATGGCTTTTGGTCCCCATCTCCTGCTTGTGCTGAGAACAAGATCTCTCTCCTGGCGTGTTTGGTTGTTGTTTGGAAAGGGATGATGTGTTTTATGGCCTCATCCAAGTCCTGTTAACTTTCTGCAGTGCTGAAGGAAGCTAAAATACCTTCTCTCCACTTGCGTGGAACAGCAAAGTAGCCACTGACAACATTGACCAGTTTGACGCCTTTAATATCTGTCTCCAGCGGTGCTTGGACTTTCTCAAAAGATCTAAATTTTGCTGCTTAACTTTCTGTGCCAGTGGAGACACAGACTGTCATCCTGGTAGAGAGTGTGGGATTTCAGCCTTGGCTGACATCAGGTTGTCATTGCTCAACTTAATTTCAAGGCGTTCAACAGATTTGTTTTTTCTTTAGCATTGGGATGTGTGCAGCTGGGTGGGTTCAAGGGCTGGATGATGCTTTCCCTGTTTAAGTGGCCCCTCATCCAGGCTGCTGACAAAGGCATTAAATAGCTTTGACCCCCAGCATCCGTCCCCAAAGGGCCTGCTGGGCATCTCACCCCCTTGTATCCCCACCTTGGGGGACTGAAAGCTGTGGCAAGGTCTGGCATGAAGCGCGGTGCCCAGCAGACAACCCGGCGATGGGATGTGATGCCAAAGCAGGACAGCCAAGCTCTGCTGCCTGGTGCAGAGGAAACTTTGGAAAGAGCAGGGAAATGATGCCAAAGTTGGCAGCACAGGCGAACTATTGTCTGAGGAGTGCAGAGAGGTAGAAGGACCACAGTGCGGACAAGGAGTCTTATTACGAGCACAGCTGGGGACTTCGAGAGGCTCCAAGTTAAACAAAGTCCCCTGTGCTGCAGGAGGGCAGCGCTGACAAGACTGAGGCTGATTGGACAAGCAGAGGATTGCAGCTGAAGTCCAAAACCAAAAACCCCTCCTGGATCCCTCTTTTCCTTTCCATTCCCTAGCAAAATAGTGTTTCTCGCCACCTGGCCCCGCAGCAACCACATGAGCTTGGATTTTGTTTGCCACGAGCCACACTGAGGGTGAGGTTAATGAACTGCTGGGTGGGTTTTCCTCACTGTAAAGCTGCGGCGAGGCTCCACAAAGCATCCACAAGCTGTGGCAGTTGCCTCTTGCCGCAGCACAGACCAGCTAGCACCTGGCATCCCCGGCTCACAGCGGATGCAGGATGGATGCTGTACCGCCCCATCGTAGCTTCAGGTACTATGTTGTTTGGCAGCTCTTCTGTGTTTTGTATGGTGAATTGTTTTTTTTTTTTTGGCTGTGCTGGTATTTTCCTCTGCACTAAAGTCCTGAAAAACAGCTGGGAATGGACAACTCCAGCTTTTGTCCTGCAGCCTTCAAAGCTGGTGCAGGGTTACCCTCCAGCAGCACTCCTTGACATCAGCGACTTAACATCCTGGCGCAATGCAGCACGCAAGCCTGGTCGAGCGGCGGGCAGGGTATCTGTCAGGCCCTTTCCCAGTCCCTCTTGGTGCCCAGCCCTCTCCATGGCTGGGAATATGCTCACGGGAGTCATGTCCTGCTGTTTTGGGCTTCGTTGGCTTCTCTGCTGTGTGATGCTGGAAGATTTCATTTGAGCTGTGGGAAGCATACCGCACCTGGGTAGTTTGTCCTCCTCTTTTCCGCGTTGCTTTGTGCAAACAAGCAGGTTGAGATGGCATCGAGTAGGCTTTTAAACCCTCCATCCCACCCCTCGTCCCGCGGCAGAGCATCTGTCCACAAGCCAGGATGCCAGGTGCATTGGTCTCCCTGTATTTCTAGATAAATAGGTGCCTGGGAATAGGGATGTGCTCCCCAGCCGTGGACCCTCTCAGTCCCTCACAGAGATGGGAACCGACCCCCACTCTCCGATAACTGGGATAGGCCCGCATGCCTGCCTGGATGGTGGTCAGCTGATTGGTCGTGGGTGCTGCTGGAGCCCCCTCGGCTGCCTGCTAGGGCAGGAATGCCAGGAACGCAATTGAAATTCAGGGCTTCCCAGAATTGTGGCTTCCAGGCTGAGCCAGGACCTTGGTGGGGGGGGGTGAGAGGAGAGGTGAGTCTTCCCCCTCTAAGGAGCAATTAGTCTGCAAGGTGATTTATTAACGCGGCAGAGGGTGAGTGAGGGGGTCGCATTCCTTCCCTCGACTCCCCTTGCCTTATCTCTGGGCTGTTGATCGGCCCCAGAGGGAAGTGAGTGATGGGAAGCAGAGCCAGTGGCCTCTGCAGAGGCAGGGCAGGGGGGGACTGGTGGTGGGGCTGGGGGCTACAGGTCACACCAAGCTCACCTTGCATTTTAAAGACCTCCTTGCACTTTTAAAGGCCTCTCTTGAGTTCCACTGTACCTAGAGGTTGATGGCCCCTCTCCACCGTCCATCCCTTGAGGTGGCCAGAGCACCTCACAGAGTGGCCAAAGTCACCCCAGCCCCAATTCCCTGCCCCTGCTGCCTTGTCCTCCTGCCCATGCAGATGGGGAAAAGGGAGACACCAGCATCTATTGGCTGTCCCTTCTTCAGCTTGAGGCTCCCAGTCTTCGCTGGAGGGTAATGAGTTACAAGGCAAACTCAAGATGCCTTTGGTGAGACCTGCCCCTTGGCGCGCCGTTCCTTGGGGGCTCGACCCCCGTGAGTATTTTTAGCCATACTTGGAAGGAAGGCTGTTTGCTTTGTGCTTTGCTCACCCTGCCCGCTGCCATTGCCTGCATAATTTCCCATGAGGGCTGACAAAAATACTCCTTAGATGAGTAGGATGGATGCCCCAGGACAGTGGGTGCCTCCAGCTCCGCTCAGTTCGGGAGCAGGACGAGGATGCAGGTTAACAGTGGGGGTCTGGGCATGGCCTCCCTTCTTCCCCCCCAGGGTTATTTGATGGCTCCCTGAGGCAGTCGTGACATTTTCACAGTTTATCTTATCGAGGAATTTGCTGGGAGGATGTTTCTGGCTCTTCATGAGTAAATGTTTAGGAACGCTCTGGTCCCGGGGGCTCAGCGGTGTTGCACGGCCAGAGGCGGGGGGAAACGCTGGCCCGGAGGCAGGTCCCAGCAAACTGGCACCTGCATCATTTTGGGGGCCGTGATGGGTGCCGTCACTCATGCCGGCTCAGCTCCCGTGCATCCTCATCCCCAGCCCCTGTCTTCCCTTCTGAGCACCCGTCCATGGGCTGGGTCCCACCGTCTCTCCTCGGGGCTGTCTCCACACGGGAGGTCAGCGGCTCAGGATGTGGCAATATCCTCAGTGTTTCTCGATGAGGGCCTTTTAACTGTTGTTTGGGCTTTTAGACAAAGAACAGATTAAAATCCCAAACAACAGTAGGATTTATGGATACCATCTGCTGCTGACAGTCACTGAATTTTTCTGCTCGATGCATGAGTGCTCCCACCTCCAGCATTTTGGCTGTGCCAGTGTCAAGGTTTTCTTCCTTCCTTCCTTCCCCAGCAGCATTCATGGAAGGGGAGATGTACGGATAGGGCATCAGAGGCAGTCCCAAGCACTTGCTCTGCTGCGGTTTTGTGCCTTTTGGAGGTGGATGCTTTCTCAAGGACACTACAGCAATGTTGCCATCTCTGGTGGTAACCCTGCAAGCTTTTGGCAAGCTGCTGAAGTGCCAGCGGGCTCTGGAAAGCTCGTTGGGGCTGCGGTGTGTTTGCATCCCAGGATTGACCCCAGACATCCTTCCTGCTGGTTCCAGGGGGCCATTTCATGGAGTACCCCCCAATACAATGCTTACAATGCTGTGTGTGGGTCAGCGTGGCTGCTCTGAAGGGACTGGGGACATTTTTAGGGGTGGCCAAAAGAGAGGTGATTCACAGCCATCCTGCCTGCAGGCTGGGGAAAGCTGAGGCTGGACTTGGCAAACAGAAAACAGATAAAAATAGCCCAGAAATGGGCAAAATTGTTAATTAAAGCCCCCGATTGCTAAGGGAGGCTCCCTGGGAGCTGTGCCATGGTGATGCTGTGAGCTCCATCCCTCCCTGGCTCCAGGGGTGCGTGGCTGAGTGGGGGGGGG
>VYZV01000477.1:174812-195301 GCA_013401275.1 Pandion haliaetus | reverse complement strand
GGGGTGGGGGGGGGGGTGCCCTGGGGGTCTTTTCCTCCGTGCTCAATCTCTTGGCAGTGGGATCTGCTGTCAGCGTTAAAGCCCTTTCTGCAGCTGCGCTTAATCTTTTTGGGCTCAAGGCTTCTCACCTGGGAAATCTCAGACCCAAGGTCCCCCACCAGTTTGCAGAGATCTTCCCTTGAGATGCAAGCAGGGGGAAGAGGGAAGCCGCAGGTCACAGCTCCCTGCCCTGCCTGCACTCTGTCCAGCTGCACCCTGCAAAAACTGCTGCCAGTCCCTGCCTGCACCTTGGTGACTTCTGGGCTCATGTCCAGGATAGGAGGGGTCCCTGGTGTAACCAGGATGGGTCATCACCCCTGATGGGGTGCAACAAAATGGGTCTCCTGAGGATGTTTCTGTGCTCTGCTCGGCCTGAGGCTCCCTCTGCTGTCCGTCTGCTTGTCCATCTGTCCATCTCTGCCTGCCTGGCTTTTGCTGGGGAGTCCAGCCTTGGACTGTGGAGGTGGGGGGTTTGGACAAGGTCCCCATCTCCTCCCAAAATGCTGTGGGGAGAGCAACCTGGAGCTGCTGCCGGCAAGAGCTCAGGACGTGGGTTGGGGACGCAGTGCACGCTGCAAAGCCCGGTGCGTTCACAGCCAGGTTTGCTGTCCCTGGCCACTGCCGCAGGCTGCTCCTGTGGCACGGGGACACGCGTGGCCAGGTCGCTTGAAACCCACTTGCTTGGCCCCACTTTGGCCCCCAAAGAATAACGTCATTATTCTTTAATTACTGATGACATGCAGCAGGTCTGAAACCTGGGTGACAGGCTTTTTTCCTTTTTCTTCTGCTCCCCCCCGTTCCCCCTCCTTTCCCCCTGCTTTTTCCCTCCCCCTTTTTTTTTCCCCTCCCTTTTCTTCTGGGTCAAGACCGAGCCTGCAGTGAGCAGGGCAGACTCATCCCCCTTTTCCAGGGGGACCAGGCTGCCAGGCTGCACCAGTGGATGCCAGACAGCGGTGGGAAGACACAGCCAGCCTGTTCAGGAGAGAATCGGGACCAGATTGAGGGTCCAATTTTGCTTTTAAAGAAGTGCAAGGTCACAATGAGCTTCCGGCAGCATCCCTGGAGTATGCAAAGTGATTTTTGAAAGCCTTTCGTCTAGACGAGGCTAAAACAAGGGGTTTCCCCTACTCTGCCAGCAAGCTGGCTGCCATGGCTTCTCTTTGCGGAAATACTTCTCCCAAAATATTTCACCAGCTGGTACATTCCCTGTCCCTGCCGTGCTGCTTGATCAGTGGCAGAACTGGGCATGCTGGGTCAGGATGGCCATCTGTGCCACCAGGCCACTCTCCGAGCTCTTATTTTGGAAATCCCACTGCTGAGAGGGGGTCAGCAGCGTAGCCAGGAGACACAGATGCTGTAGCTTTTGAGGATGCCCCAGCCCTGGCAGCTGCCAGCATGGAGGTGTGCAGTGAAATGAAGATCATTGACTTAACAAGGGCTGGCAGCAGCAGCCCCACGCGCAGGGAGGTCCCACAGGATTGCTGCTTTGCTCTGTTCTGCTATGGTGAGCTGCTTAATCCCAGCAGAAGGGAGAAATGGGATTTTTTTCCGGCTGGACGTCGTGTCTGCCCATGCTTGGGGCATCCCAGCATGGCGCCGCCATCAAAACACTCCTGCGTGAGACAAGGCAGCCCATCGGGGCTCGTGATGCTCCCCCCTGGCTCCAGGAGCTGCCCTGGGGATGCTGCATGGCTCTACGGGGCTTGGATCGCATCTTTGCCACAGGCTGTCACCCCACTTATCTCCCTCCAGTTTGGGACAGAGGCCATGGGAACACCAAGCTTTTCCATCTGTTCTCCCCACCAGTGGGAAAGGAGCAGCAGTCACCGGCATCCCTCTTGGACATGCCGAGGACACAGGGGGCGGTCCCGCACCCTGCCAGGATGCTGCACCCTCGCCCCAGGGGAGCAGAGCTGGGTGCAGCGGGGTCCCGTCCAAACACGCCAAGGCGGGTTGGCAGGCTGGCTCCTTTCATCAGGTTGATGGGAGCACATGAGCTTCGGGGGGGCCATATGGAAACTCTCACATATGGACAAAAATGCATCCTGCATTCGATTAGTCGTGGGCTGTTCCACAACATGCACCCCTAACAGCATCAGTCATGGGGCAAGCCTATTAGCAACAGCATCCTTGCTGTGCCAACTACCATTTTAAGGGGAAAACTCACCCGTTTCGCTTAAAAAGTGGTGTGGGAAATGTTGCGTAAAGCAAAATAGACAACTGAGTATTCGTTTCAGTGCTTTTCCTGAATATTTTTAAGCTGGAGCGTCAGGAGAGTTGCATCCCTTCCCACTCCACATTGCGGGACCACATTACTGCAGCCTGTGGCTTTCCTGGTCATGCAGCATCCTGGCTAGGGGGAGCTGAAATTGTCACCTACCCGTCAATGTCCCTTCTCAGGGACACTTTTTGAGTCATGAAGGTGACTTGCCCGGTGTCACAGCAAGAGCAGCATGGCAGTGCAGGCCATGGGTGTGCTCCATCCCCACAGGGGACCGGGGACTTGGTGGTCCCCAGGAATGGGGGTCATCGTCTCTAGAGCGGAGCAGAGCTGATGTGGGAAAACAAGCCAGATAAGTAGATTTGGGGTGATTTTTTTAAGCCAAGGTGAAGAGCAATTGAATTTTGGGGGTCAGTGCTGTCTGGGGGAGATTTTCATCCCAGGCTTCAGGAAGACTCAAGTGTTCAAGTCTGCGATTGCTCAGACCTCCTGGCTTTGAGACCTCACTGGCACATGATGCTCGTGGTGGGGGGATCGCAAGCTCCTCCCCTCGCCGTCCTGCGACAGCACCTGGGGGGTCCTGGCCCTGTAACCGAGCTGGGAAAGCAGCTTAAAAGCACTTGACTTTTGGGATTTGTTGTGTTTCCGGCCGGTGGAAATCTTGGAAATGTTTTCTGGGATTTTTTTTTTTCCCTCCTTGTTCTGTTCTGCTCTGAGGTTATAACCTTTCCCTGGGAGCTGGAGCAGGGGGACCTGTGTGTCCCACCGAAACTGGGCATCCATGGGGACCATGTCCATGTGTGACCCCCCCATGTACAGCTCTCGATGCTGGTAATTTAACCAGAGCCACCAAACAAGGAGAGATAATTTAGGATTTTCAGGGCAGGAAGGAGTTAAAAAGCTGGTAGCAGCAGCTGGGACAGGGAACAGGGTGCGTCTGAGGGCTGGCTTGTCTCCCAGAGGTTTTGGGGGGCTCAGGTGGGTTCCCAGCTGGGCGGCAGGCTCCCCGGGGGGGCTGTGCCGGCTGTGGGGAGGCTGGCGCTCAGGAGAGGAGGGTTTGGCAGGGCCGGCGGTGCGGCCACTCCTCCTGCTCTGCTCCAGTTTGAAGGGTCGTGGGCTGGAGCTGGGGAGGAGAGAGCGATGTGAGTGCTTCGGCAGTGTAGCCAGGGCAAAACTCCTGCCTCTTCTCTCCTTTCCTTCCGCTGGCCTCTCTGTTTCACTCTCCGAAGCAACGGGACTCGTTTTCCCTTCCTAATGGCCCCAGCCCCACCTCGCTTGGGGTTTCTGCTCCTCCTGGCTTGCTGCTTCTCCTCCTCTGAAATGCAGCTCCTGGACTGGATTTGGGGCAGCACAAAGACCACGGGAAGCCCAGCAGTACCTAGCGAGGAAACCGTGGCACCGGAGCCGCTCACCTCTGCAACGGCTCCCACCCCCAGCATGTCCCCAGGGACATGGGATGGCCAGGTGGTGGAAGACATCACCACCCCACAGCGCCAAGAGCCAGATCCCAGCACAGCAGCACCTATGGGCAAGGGGACCGCGGCCGAAAACACCGAGCAGTGGGATGGGAATGCCACAGGGCTGGTGGAGAGCACAGCACGGCCAAGCATCGCTCCTCCCCGTAGCACGTCACCTGTCCCTGACCAGGATGTGGCCAGCAGCTCCACCGAGGACCCGCAGCTCCTGGCGACAGGGAACACTGAAGACCTGCAGCTCCTGGGGACGGGAAACACCAAGGACCTGCAGCTCCTGGGGACAGAGACCCCCGCAGCAATGGGGACACAGGTGTCCTTGCAGAGACCGGCTGGTCCCTGGCCAGGTAGTGCCCCTTTTCCTTTCTCACCAGGTGACAGTACCCATGATCAGGCGGTGCTGCTCCGGGACCCCACAGCGCAATCACCCCAATACCACCACGGAGCATCGCCCACCCCACCGAACCTGCAGCACAGCACCGGCCGCCAGGGGCTGGTGCTGGCCGGCATGAACAGGAGCTGGAGTCCTCCTTTGCCTAACAGGAGGGTGGCTAACGGTGTGGATCTTCCTCTTGCTGATAACTCTGGTCCTCTTGAGTTTGATTTACTAACCGCAGCTACGCAACTCTACGGTAGTAGCGGCACGGGTCTCACATCCTTCTTACCCGGACTGATGCCACCGGCCGGCCATTGCCTGCCCATTCCGACCTGCCTGCCCTTCTGCAGTGTGCTGGGCACCAACCATTTCAGATTACCGAATTACCTCCGCCACAGCAGCGAGGAGGAAATTCGGGCGGCTTTGCATGAGTGGGAGGGGCTGCTTGAATCGCGGTGCCATCGCTTCGTGGAATGGTTTCTCTGCTTGCTCCTGCTCCCTGGGTGTAGTCCCTCAGTCCCCATAACCCCCCCGCCATGCCAGGGCTTCTGTGAGGCCGTCAGAGACCTGTGTTGGATGCACTTGGCTGGCGGGCACCTGCCTCTGCCTTGTGATGCTCTCCCCAAGGAGGACGAAGGGTATTCTTGTGTCTTTATTAATGCTTCTGCAGGTAATGTGGCTGGGTGATGTCCACGTATTTGTGTGTGTGTCTCCCCTCCCCAAACTCCCCCAGGTTTTTAGGCGCAGAGGGATGCTTCTGCCTTGTCCCCATGGGATGCTGCTGAGTCGAAAATTGCTTTCCATCCAGCCTCAGCTTCTTGAAATGGGGACCGCCAGTGGGTTTTGGCTCCCTCCACAAGGCTGAGCATCACCATCCCCTCCACGGGCTGTTTCACCCCTGGTGAAACACAGCGGCCAGTTAAAAGACAACATGCCAGTGGCCAGGACAAGAGGTTCTCCCCAAGCACATCATGCTGGCATTCATGGCCAAGTGCCACAGTGCAGAGCAAATGGCTTTGGGGTGTCCACCCTGGGAGTGGGGTGCTTGCAGAGCTGGCAGCTCCCTGTGGGGACAGAGGAAGGACCAGGACCCCATGACCACCTGACCGCAGCAGCATCTGGGGCCATGGCAGTGAGGAGGCTTCAAGGTGACCCGTGGCCTTGGCTGCACGCTCCCCTCTCCCAGAGCGGCCCTTTGCTTTGGGGTTACTGATTTACCCAACAGCTAATGTTTGACCCCCCCGCTGCTTGGCAGGCAGGAGAGGTTACTTTGCCTCCAGCTTCATCATTAGGTGGTTGTGACCCTGCTGCATGTCAGCCAGGGATCGAGATGTGCCTCTTTGGCAGGGGGTTGAAAGGAAGGGAGCAGGGGGGTGGGGACTGGTGCTCGGAGAAATGCACATCAGGGTGTAAGAGCAAGAACACAGTTTGGGATGAAAGCAGGAGAGGGAGCTCGCTGCTCCCCCCGCTGAGCCCTCTGAATGAGGCTGTGTTCCCATGCCGGCCCCCCCGTGCCCTCGGGTGGTGGCCTGGGGCTGCCAACCAGGAGCAGCGAGACGCCCGCTGCCGTCAGAAGGGCGATTTAGCGGGGGGCTGGCAGACAAGGGTCACATACATGGTCCCCTTTGGCATCAAAGCGGCTCTGTTCGCCGGCCGGCCCCGGGGGGGCTGCGGCAGGATCATGGGGATGCTTGGGGGGAAGCACAGGCTCCCGGATGGGCAGCGTTGGGAATGAGTGGGGGATGTGGGGACTGTAGTGCACCCCATGGAGTGACTTGAGATGCTCCTGCGTGCCAGGGGTCCTCTGCATCCCAGCCAGGATGGGATGTGTGGGGGCCATGATGGCAGCCCTGGCTTGGGCCTGCCAAGAAGGTCAGGGCAAAGTGGGAAGGTGGCTTGGAACATCCGTGAGGCCTTTCCAATGGCAACAGGAGTCAATGGCTGGGTTGTTGTGGCCAGAGGCATCCCCACAGCCGACACGTGCCAGCACCCATCCCAAAATCGCTGCAGCGTCAGCCGCCTCTGGCTCTCCGTGGTGAGTGCTGCCAGTTTGCCACAAGGAGGAAGGGGGTGCAATATTTGGGTTCTGGGTGCCCTTTGGAAAAAGCAAGCATGGCCTGAAAGGTTTAGGGTTGAGAAGGGGCACTTGGCTTTTGCAGGGGAACAGCTGTTTGAAAGGGTCTCCCCTTACCCCCCCTGCTCCCCAGGCCCCATCCAGCCTCGTAGCCCTGGCATCCGCCTGGTTTGCACATTGCACAGGGGAAAGACACATCCCTGTTTGCTTGGGGAAGCACTGGCACCCAGCTCCCACCCTGGGCTCGGGGGCGAGTGGCATGTTTGGAGAGGAGGGAGGATCCCAGAGCCATCTGAAACACCAAGGGGAGTGTGGCTGAAAATTGCACTGCTAACAAAAGCCTCTTTCAGCCTGTCCCCGTCATCCCGAGCCCTGGGGGAAGACGATGGCTTGTCTGGCTGCAGAAATTGCAGCATTGGCTCTTACACCCATGCGGACCCCCGGGAGGAAGCTCTGGTTTCCTCTTCCCTTAAAGCTGTTGTGAATTTAGCTTCCTCCAGCCCAAGATAAGCTCCATCCCTGCATCCTGGCATTTGCAGTTGGCTTGACTGCAGCCGCCTGCTGCAGGGTGGCTGGTGCGGCTGGGGATGACATCGCTGGGGACAGGGCAGTGGGAGAGAGCTTGTGGGGTGCCTGAGCATGGGGTGTCTCAAGGGTGGGTGCCAGGCTGGGGCTCACTGTGCATCCAGAGGAGCCCTGCTTGCTCGCCCCATCATTTTTGGTGTAGGGCTGCACACATCTGGGTGCAAAAGGGTGCTGGGCTTCCAGGATCCAGAGGTCCCCGCAGCGGGTGAGGCAGAGGGGCTGTGCTTAGCCCTTCCCCTCCGAGTGGGCTGGGGATGCCCCATGGGGAAGCCTGATCCCAGTGCAGGGCAGATGAGGGGCTTAGGGCTGGTGCAAGATTGGGAGGGAGGTTTCCTCCCAGCCGGGTGCTCAGTTTTGGGGTGCCAAGCTTGGGAGGGACTGGGGGCTTGGGGGAGCAGGGTGGGCACTGAGCGGTTTCAGAGCAGCAGGCTCAGGAGAGTATCAGTGCATCTCAGGTCTGGCAGAGAGAAAACTTGCCCCCACCTCTAATCAGTGGCATTTCTAATGTCCCCGCTGCCTGGGTCCCTGTCACGGGGCTGGTGCTGGCATCAGAGTTTGGCAGTGGGGGGAGGCTGGGGATGCTCCATGTGCATAGGTACCCCCAGGCTTTGGAAGAGGCACTCAGGTTTTCATCTCCTCCCACCATCCCGAGATACGTGTTTTCCTTCCAGGCTGGGCAAGGCTGGGCTGATTTCTTCTTTTTTTTTTTTTCTTCATTTTTTTTAAGAGCTCTGGAGGACAATGCCTGGCTCCAGAGTAGGGTGGAGGTTCCTGGCTGGTCCTCCTGGGCTCAGCACACCTCTGATAACCCCAGTTGCTCATGTGAAACACCAGGGATGGAGCTGGGGACATTGAATTGTCTCAGCTCCTGCTCCTGACTCAGGATGGAGCCGAAATCAGCACAGAGCATCTGTTCCCGGTACAGAGCCCTCGGCCGTTTTGAAGCCAGGGTGGTTGGGGTTCCTCGCTCCCGGGAAATGTGGAGTTAAAAAAAAGCACCCAGCGTGCTCACTCCCATCGAGTTGGCACTCGCCTGAGCGGTTGACATAGGAGAGGAGGAATCCAGCGCCCGGTGTGTGGGCGATGAGGATGTGCCTGCTGCCAAAACAACAGGAGCTGGCGTACAGAAGGCCGGCTCGCCCCAGCCAGATGTTCAGCTGCGTCGGGTAGGAGAGACCGTCCCAAGCAGAACTTCCCCAAGCGCCTTGAGAAAAAGGAGTCGGGAAAGGAGGCGAGCTCCAAATTGAGATCATCTGGGAAGCTGACGGGGCGCGCCGGCTCGAGCCCCGTTCCCAGGGTGTTGCAAGGGGATGGCTCTGATTTATTCCCAGCTGGGGTGACCCCGTGAGCTTGTCCTAGGATGACGTGGGGGGTCACCGTGACCCTGGAGCGGGTATGGATGCAACACACTTCCTCAAGGCTCCGTGGTTGTTCAGCATCCTGGCTCCAGCAGCATTCCCCACATGTTGCTACCATGGGCAAGATCCCTTTGGTTTTATCCCAACTCAGGGATGTCCCAGCTGTGGCTGGGGGGCCAGCAGCAGGGAGTGCATGGCATTTTGGGAGTCACATCCAAACAGTGCTGTGGGAGCAGCTCGAGGAGCGTTGCTACCTTGGCCAACCCGCAGCCTGAAGGAAAATCCCAGGCCCTGGGGAGGGCGAGCAGAGGAAGCCACTGAAGAGCGGCATTTGGGGGAGGCATGGCCAGTGGTGTCCCCCCAAGGCGCCTTGATGAGAGTGACCATCCTCACCGAGCTGGTTGTGACCGTCCCCTTTCCCTTCCTTTTGCAGAGAACCTGAGCACTGAGGTCAGCCTCCTGGAGCTGATTGGAGACCCCCCGCCAGAGGAGATCCTCAAAATTTATGGCCCTGACAACAACCCCGGCTATGTCTTCGGCCCCAATGCCAACACGGGCCAGGTGGCCCGGTACCACCTTCCAAGCCCTTTCTACCGGGACTTTTCCCTTCTGTTCCACATCCAGCCCACCACCCCCCGGGCCGGCGTGCTTTTTGCCGTCACGGACTCCTCTCAGAGCATCATCTACGTGGGGGTCAAGCTCTCAGAGCTGCAGGCAGGCAAGCAGAAAATCATCTTCTACTACACAGAGCCAGGCTCGCCAAGCTCGTACGTGGCAGCCACCTTCACTGTGCCCACCTTGCTCAACCAGTGGACGCGCTTTGCCATCAGCGTGGAGGAGGATGAAGTCATTCTCTACCTGGACTGTGAGATGCACGAGCGGGTCCACTTCGAGCGCTCCCCGGATGAGATGGAGCTGGAAGATGGCTCTGGGCTCTTTGTTGCTCAGGCTGGAGGGGCCGACCCAGATAAATACCAGGTAAGGCCTCGGGTCACCCCAAGGAGCAACTCCAAGAAGCCTGGGTGAGGCTGGAGGGACGTGACACTAGCCTGTGCCTGTTGAACCAACCTCTTTTCCCAGAAGACAAACTAGCGGCCACGCTCCATGTGTGTCCCTGGGGAAGAAGATACTTTAGAAGGGGGTGAGAGGTGGCTTGAGATGCCACCAACTTTATTGGCTTGGGTCTCACCGAAGCAAAGCTCTGAAGGTGGGCTGGCAGGAGGAGATGGGGTAGTGCTACAGCAGCCACCGTTGCCTGTACCTTTTCCAGCAAATGCACGGAGCCTCTTCAAATCTCCCCATTGCTAAAAATACCCAACTCCTTTCGTGGAGGAGCTGGTTTGGCTGGTAAAATGTCTCTCTTAGCTGGAAAAAATGCTTGGGCTGGAGCATATCTTTGTTGGCTGACGTTGGGCAGTATCTGCAGGAAGACTTTGGAGAGCAAGGAGAGAGGTGATAGCTCAGCCTGTGATTTGAGCATGACTTATGTTCTAGATAAGGTTTATGGAAAGTGTGGGGGAAATGCCCAGCTGACAATCCCCTGCGGTGGTTGAGGAGAGGAAAGTTCAGGATTGCACCGCCAGGTTTTGCCTGGGTTGAGTGTGGTTTGCCCAGCAACAGAGGCTCTGCCGAGTGGAACGATACTTTTCCTGAGGAGCTTTGCAAAGCATGTTTCTGAGCTTAAGCATCATCTTGACTAATGAGTAGCACTGCCGCAGTCCCAGTTAAATGGCTTTGGGCAGGGAAAGCTCCCCTATGAAGGGGTTAATTATTGATGGGCTAGAGACCGGTTTGCACTGGGATTTGGGTTGGTCCCTTGAGGTCTCAAGAGCAACTTTTTGCTCTTGAAGAGCAATTTTTTGCTCTTGAACATGCTGGGAGGGCCAGGTCATGGCCGTGGAAAAACTCCTCTCCCCAGCTGGAGAGGGTTTGGCACCATTTAGAAGGCAAAGCAACAGCCCAGAGCAGAGCGAAGTGCTCCTGCCTTTCTAGCAGGTGATGTTCCTGAGCTTGCCAAGCACCCAATCCCACTGCCCGCCCCCAGTTTTCCCGCAGGGAATAGATGGCCATCGAGGGAAGGAGGCTGACTGCCTTGGCTGGCTGAGAGGGGAGCGGGGAGCGTGGGCTTGGACATCTCCTTGGCATCTGACTGCCTCGTGGTATTTCCATTGCTGACCAGCCCTGACTCGCATTATCTGGAACTAACAGGGCATCAAGCTGATTAAAACCTGGCCCTCAGTCAAGCTGCAAGATGAGCTGCTCGCGGGCAGCTGGAGGGCTGCTGGTGGGGTCTCAGCTGGCATCTGTGCTTCTTCTCGAGTTGCCTTTGTGTCAATGGCATGAAACCTGGAGGGGGAAAAGCCTGCAGGTAACGCAGAAGCCCCTGGGACAGCAGATATCAAGGGGGTTACTGTAAATGGGGTCTGAGCTGGGGTCTGGCAGGAGGGTTGGTTTGCAGCTAGATGCATGGTAAGACCTACGATGCTGCTGCCCCCTTTATTGGGGCAAACGGGCTGCAAAGGACCCTTATAACCGTCTCTCATGGGGGTGCCTTGGTTCAGGGCTGGAACTGGATTTTTTCTGATGCCTCTGGCAAGCCCCAGGACCAGGAAGTCCAGGCTGGAGTGTTGCATTTATTAAAGCTTGGGCTTGCTGCTGGTGCTCAGTGGGGAGGAGAGGGATGGATTAGAGCCAGCTGTCACCAGCAGGAGAAGCTGGAAGAGGTCACAACCCACCTGGGGGGCATTTGCTTGTGGGAGGGTTTTAGATATTTTTTATTATTTTATATATATAAAAATATAATATATTTATAATATATTATATTTTTATGTATCTATATTATATTTATAATATATTCATATTATAATGCCATAGCCAGCCTGGCTGAACTGCAACTGCCCCTGATTCTTGTTTTCTTAAACCCATGGTGTTTCCTGAGCGCAGCACTCTTTCCCGGACATGGTGCGCTCTGCTTTCAAGTGAGCCCAAATATTATTTTAGGTGTCTTGCCCAGAGAACAGACACCGAGTGGGAGGTATCTGCCCTCTTCGAGCTTGCTTCCCAGCGTATTCCCCAGCACCTCCCCACCGGGATCAGAGGGATGGGCAGCATCCCATCCCAGCAGCATCCCTGTGTCCCATCCCAGCAGTGAGGACCTGGGCTGGGCTCCGAGATGTGCTGGGTGATGTTGCTCACCGTGGGAGCCGTGGGGTTCAGGCTGGTACCCACACACTGTCCCCGGCCAAGATGGGATGCTGCCCTCCTGGGCACTGCAGGTAGCTCAGCTATGGGGATTTGTCTGGAGGCAGCATCCTTAGGAAGGAATTTGTGGTGGTTTCTTGTATAAACAAGCAGTTTGGATGTGCACAGTGCTTGTAAAACCCAAATAAATGGTAAGGAAGTGCGGAAATACAAAACCAGGGCTGCAGCAGACTGGGACCTGCCAGCAGCCCTTGCTTGGGGCAGAGAGGCTGTCTGCCGCTGGCGAGCCCTCCGGAGAGGGGAAACATGGAGAACAGCCAAAAAGGTCCCTGTAAATGCATTGCTGTCTGTCTGTCTGGATCCTGACTGCTACCTCCACTCAGCCTGCCTGGTGCCAGAGCTGGCACGTGGCTTTTTCCATGCTGGTGGTGCTGGGTACTAGGGCTGCAAGGTTGAAACATCTCTGTGCTGGGTTATGGATGGATGCTTAGGTGGAGAGCGCTCTCTGCACCAGGTGAAAGAGCCTGATGTACGTGGGGCACTCGAGGACGTGGTGGCTGAGCAGCCTGGCAGGTCACATCATGCCGCAGGGTGGCTTGCAACACACCTCCGTCCGTTGCACCCATCCATCCATGGCAGCCCTTGGCGTGGTTTCCTTCCAGGGGGTGATTGCTGATTTGAAGCTGCAAGGGGACCCGCGGGCGGCCGAGCGCCAGTGCGAGGAAGAGGAGGACGACACTGAAGAGGTGAGCGCTGGCAGCCCGGCTGGGGCAGGCTGGGGGGTGCTGCCTCATGCTCCCAGCTCACCCCTCGCCCCTTCTCCCCTGGCAAACGCAGGTCTCTGGCGATTTCGGCAGTGGGGCAGAAGATGGCCACCAACCCTCGGGGAAAGTTGGGGTGAGTTGGTGCCCGCGGGTGTTGTGCTCAGTGGCAGGACCCCAAGATTTTAGGGACGAGGAAGGCTGAGTGCTCTCCGTGGTCGAGGTCCCGAGATGCCCAACGGGGTCCTGGCACCTGTCCCTTTTGGGAGGGCACCAGGAGGTGAATAGTGCCGTGGTGTCCCCTTATTGTTGGCACAGGGTGTCCCAGGGCTGGTGGATGCTGTCCCCGTCACTGCTCCCCCTGTGGTGGTGGGCAGCGGGCCAAGGAGCGGCGGGGGCTCCCTGCAGCAAGCTGAGAGGACCAGAACAGAGGAAACACTGCGGGTCTCCGCAGGAGGTAATGCCAGCAGTTTTCCCCTTCCCCACCATGCCGGCCGGCCCTGGGGCACACCGTCAGGGACATGGTGGGGTGGCCATCCCCAAACACAACCAGGTCCCTTTTCCCTTCCCACAGGCACCGGCCCCAAAGGCGAAAAAGGGGAGAAGGGCGAACGTGGCCTGAAAGGGGACTCGGGGACCGGCGGCATCGTGGGGACCAGCAGTGTCAAGGGTGAAAAGGTGAGTGAGAGAGTGGACCCCGGGGGCTCAAGGATACCGGTGATGTGTTTGCGTTTGACACCCGCTCCTCTTTGTTTATGTCCTGCAGGGGGAGAAAGGAGAACTGGGCGTTAAGGTGAGCATCGCTGGGGGAGCTGGGGCAAAGCCATGCCTGCCTGGGCTGCCACCCCTGGGAGGTACCACCCATCCCCATTTCCCTCCCCAGGGCAGCGCTGGATTTGGCTACCCTGGCTCCAAGGGCCAGAAAGGGGAACCGGGTGACCCTGGCCCCCCTGGGACACTCTCACGGCACGCCGATGGCTCGGTGGTGGAGCAGGTCACTGGTCCCCCAGGGCCACCGGGGAAGGATGGAGCCCCCGGCAGGGATGGCGAGCCCGTGAGTTGAGCCCCCAACCCCTTGGGCATCCCCTTTCCCCACACCCCTGCCTGCCTGCCTGCCTACCTGCACACTGACCTGTCCCCTCTCTGCCATCCCTAGGGCGATCCTGGTGAGGACGGCAAACCTGTAAGTGGGGGAGGTGGGGGGGTGATGGG
This sequence comes from Pandion haliaetus, assembly GCA_013401275.1. NCBI lineage: Eukaryota > Metazoa > Chordata > Aves > Accipitriformes > Pandionidae > Pandion > Pandion haliaetus. Next base: position 182,002 of record VYZV01000477.1, on the reverse strand, counting down.
TGCCAGCCACCCCCTCGCCTTGCCACCCACTGACCCCCCACTGCTCCCCTTTGCAGGGCGATATGGGGCCCCAGGGGTTCCCCGGGACGCCAGGGGAGCCCGGTCTGAAGGGGGAGAAGGTGAGTGCCGGTGCTGGTGTGGGGGGGACGGCACACGCCACTGCCTCTCCTTCCTCTCGCCATTGGTTTGGCTGCACTTGCAAACCACACTCTCTCTGTGCTAGGGTGACCCAGGTGTGGGGCCAAGGGGACCCCCTGGACCACCTGGCCCCCCAGGACCACCAGGACCCTTCTCCAAGCATGACAAGCTGGTGGGTACCCCCTGGGACACAGACATTTGCGGGGGTGGTCCACTGAGCCACAGAGGTGTGGGATGCTGCCGTCAGCCCCCAGGCAGCATCCCCACACCACCAGGTACCTTGACCCTGGTGTTGATGCCTGGCATCTCCCTTGTGCTTCTCCCCCAGACCTTCATCGACATGGAGGGCTCTGGCTTTGGCGGTGACCTGGAGAGCCTGCGGGTGAGTGCGGGTGAGTGCCTGTCCTGCTGGCAGGGAGTGGGGGGATGCACTCAGCCATCATCCCCTCCTTCTCCTCCAGGGTCCACGAGGGCCACCTGGTCCGCCAGGGCCACCCGGTGTGCCCGGTTTGCCAGGGGAGCCAGGACGGTTTGGGATGAACCACACGGACCTGCCGGGACCACCGGGGCTGCCAGGCAGGGACGGGAACCCTGGGCCCCCAGGGCCAGTGGTAGGTGTATTGGGTGTCCAAGGGGACCCATCCCAGGGCCACCCATAGCGGTGGGGCTCCTGTGGCAGTGGGGGGCTCAGTGCCCACCAGCTCCCAGGGGTTCCCCTGTGCTGGAGCCAGCTTCTGGGCATCTTGCAGGGTCCTCAGGGTCCTCCTGGAAGAGACGGGGCAGCTGGGCAGCCAGGGCCTAAAGGAGAGCAGGTGAGTGTCCCATGTCCCCTGGGAGCACATCACAGCTCCCCCACAGGGCAGCCGGCACCCCTGGCACATCCCCAGAGGAGGTCCCAGCTCCCTCCATCCCCAGGCCGGGGAGCACCAACCTGCTCCTGCCTGGAGCTGGGCAGCTGCTTCACACCCTATTCTCCCTTCTCCTCCTCCCCAGGGCGATGTAGGCGACCTCGGCCTCCCTGGTGCACCAGGACCCAAGGTACTGTGCCTGGGACAGGTTTCTTGGGGGGTGGTCCTACGTGCATTGCAGACTGGAGGCAGGGATGGGGCCTGGGGGGCCACCTTGTGCCAGAATGGGGAGGGGGATGCTGGGATTTGGGTTCCGAGCAGAGCAGAGCAGTGTCCCAGCTCAAGGGTGCATGAAGCCGCTGACCACCCCCAGGATGCTCGCTGGGCTCCTGCCACCCTAATTTGACTTTGCTCTGGGCACTGCCACCTTGGGAAACGGGCAGGAAAGCTGAGCAGGGTGTTTCGAGGCACAGAAGAGGGTTTGCTTGGCAGGGGGGGTGTTGGGTGCCCACACCCCACTGGAAAATACCACATCTTTTGTGCATCACTCTCCTGCCTGTCTACTTGAGCTTCTTTCTGCCCTGCATCCCCAAGGGTGGAGGTAGAGGCTTGCTGGGATGCACATGCTTGCCCTCCCCTCCCTTGGGGACCAGGATGCCCCTTGGGATGACCCATCCACCACAGCCTGAGCCGCGGGCAAAAGCCTCAAGAATTAAGGTTTCTTAATGCTGCCAGCACTGAGAGGGTAGATGGGGCGGCAGCGGGAGTAAAGAACAATCCTGCCCCTCAGAGACCCGTAGCAAAGCGCAAGGATGCCTGCGAGCATCCTCCTTCAGCGCTGAGCTCTGCTGCAGCATCAGAGCCAGCGACATGTGCAAAAACAATTCGCATTTATGATTTTAGACGAGCCTCTGGTGGCCACTGTGCACATTGCATGGGGAGCTGGGGCCGTCCAAAGACAGCTGGGACCAAGGATGCGTGAGCTGGGCAATGCCCCTTCCTGCAAAGCCCCTCTGCCCCGGAGACAGGGGAGCAACCGTGTCCTGTCCCAAGGGGCGGTTTGGGGATGTGGGAAGGGATGCACTGCCTCCCACTTGCAGGCTCCAGGCAGGGACCGTTGTCACTTTGTCTCATCTGTCCCCTTGTTTTTGTTGTCCCCTTTGCAGGGCAACAAGGGAGAAATGGGACCAGCAGGAGCCCCGGGAGAAATGGGCTTAGCTGGCCTTCCTGGGCCCATCGGACCCCGAGGGCAGCCAGGGCCCCCCGGTCCCCCGGGACCACGGGGGCCAGGCTACGAGGCTGGATTTGTAAGTGATCACCCCTGTGATGGGGGGAGTGGGATGAACTGGAGTGGGGGGCAGATGTGGCTCAGCCCCTTCTCCCCCACCACAACCTAGGGCGACATGGAGGGCTCAGGGCTGCCGTTCGCCACCGGCTCCCCTGGACCACCCGGACCCAAAGGACCACAGGTAGTTCCTCTGCTCTTGCCTCCATCTTGGGCTCCCAGGGGCATCCCCTGCCATCATGTCCGCTGCCATCACCCAACACTCATGGCCCCCTTCTTGTTGCTTGCAGGGAGTGCCAGGACTGCCAGGGCTGAAGGTGAGGAGCCCTTCAAACACCTTACTCGGCTTTTGCTTGAGCCAGCCACAGGAGCCTGGCTCCATCCTTGCAGGATGCCTACGGGCAGTCTGTGGGAATGCTCCTGCTCTGACACCTCTTTCCTTGCAGGGCGAGGTTGGCAGCCCCGGGCAGCCCGGCTTGCCGGGACTGAAGGTAGGAGTGCTGGGAGATTGGGACGGGCTGTGTGCGAGCACCTGGGCTTGCAGGGTGCTGGGCAGGACCCCTGTGCTCCCCAACCCGGGACTGTCGGGAGGATGCTCCGTACTGCATCCTGCGCTTTCCCACACCTCGTTGCAGGGAGATGCTGGCATACCTGGTGTGGACGGACGGCCTGGCCTGGAGGGCTTCCCTGGACCCCAGGTAGGAGCATCAGCCCCCCCTTTCCAGAAGCCCCCTCGCTCCAGGCAGGGGCACCCTTGATCACTGCAGGGCCATTTGCAGCAACTCCATCCCCAGCAGCCAAAATTCACCCCTGCCAGTGCCTTCGGCTGTTCCCCTGCTCCGGGACCGGGCTCACCACGTGCTGGGGTGCCCACACCACTTGGGACCCCATCCCCATCGGCTTGCCACCCTGCTCGCCACCACCTCCACCCAAAAGCATCCCAACCTGGCTCACTGCCTGGACCTTGCAGACAGAGGGGGGTGGCCTGAAAGATTTTGCTGAGCCACAGGCAGGAGCGGGGTCTCTACTTGTGAGCCAGGGTCTGGCCGCATGTGGTGCCAAGTGGGAAGCTCACCCCTCCCTGCTCCTCCTTCCAGGGACCCAAAGGTGACAGAGGCAGCCCCGGCGAGAAGGTAGGTGCCACCAGGCTGGGGACGGGGACCGGCCGGCGGTGGTCCTGGGGCTGATGGCTCGTGTCTTCCAGGGTGAGCGAGGCCAAGATGGTGTGGGTCTGCCTGGCCCCCCTGGTCCACCTGGTCCCCCTGGACAGGTCATCACTGTCTCAAGCGAAGATGTAAGTGAGGGCACCTGGCTTCACTGCAGCTGGAGGAAGCTAAAACTGGGAGGATGGCAGGGGGGAGGGCCTGCCCAGCACCCATCATGTGGGGGGACTGAGGGAGGCCTCTCCAGGAGCTTTGACCTTTTCAGAGCAAAGATCAGGGTGAAAAACCTCATTCTGTATTTTTCCAGAAGTCTTTGGCGGCTTTGCCCGGTCCAGAGGTAGGTGCTCCCTGCCACCCGTGCCCACCCCTCAGTATTGCTGGGAGGGCACCTGGTTTCTTTGAAAGAGAGGGTTTGCTCCTAAAAGCATCTCTGCTTCTCTCTGCAGGGCAAACCAGGTCACGCCGGCTTCCCGGTGAGTCGGTGGCAGGGGTGGGGACCACAGGGGTGGCCCTGGTGAAAGCTCTGGGCACACTTTGGTGAAACCTCTGGTTGGCGGTCCTGCCGCAGCACTGCTGGGGTGGTGGTGATGGGAGGGGGGGTTTAGGGTCTGCCTTTGGTGGGTTGGGGCTGACATGGGCTCTGTGCTCCTCCCTACAGGGCCCGGTGGGACCGAAAGGAGACCGGGGGTCACCTGGTCCCCAGGGCTCCCCGGGGTTGAAGGTAACTGCTCCGGGCCGCATCCGCCCCATGGGGTGGTCACACTCCTGGTCCCCCATCCTGCCTGGCCACCGGGTCCCAGTGGTGATGCCAGCCCCACCATGGGAGGGAGCCTGGTCCCTCCATCTCCCCTCGCGCCTCCTCCTCTCTTGCAGGGGGACAAGGGGGAGCCCGGTGTCATCATCAGCCCTGATGGGACCATGGTCACTGCAAAGCTGAAAGGAGAAAAGGTGGGTGCACTGCAGGAGTGGGGGGCACGTCCCTGTGAGATGGGTGTCAGGTGGTCCCAGTGGTGATGCTCTTTCCCTCTCTGCTGTCCGCAGGGGGAGCCAGGGCTGCGGGGACCTGTGGGACCTTCAGTAAGTCACCATCACCATCCTTCTCGCATCTCGTGGGGAGGAACGGGGCCAATCCAGGGCAGAGGGGCACAGGGGGTGCCCCTGCTCTGAGCACCCTCATCCTCATCTTCTCTCCCCTCCAGGGTCCCCAGGGACGAGCAGGGTTGAAGGGAGAGATCGGCTTTCCGGGCAGACCCGTAAGACCTGCTCCTGGTTTGTTTGTCCCCTCGGCCATTGCCTCCTGCACTGCGTCCCCCCACCCCATTTGTGCATCTTGCACCTGCTGAACCCCAAAACCTATCGTGTCCCTGAGGGGCAGGGCGATGCCGGGGTGTTGGAATTGATGCCGGGGCATCAGAGGTGACACCAGGGTGTCACCCTGGGGTTGGCAGGGGATTGGGGATGAGGTTCATCTGTGCTGCTCATCCACAGGGACGTCCTGGCATGAACGGACTGAAGGGTGAGAAGGGTGACCCCGCAGATGTCAGTAGCGTACTGGGCTTGCGGGTGAGCACAGCTGCGACCTGCCCCGGGCTGCTGGCCCAGCAGACTGGGGGGCACACACTGAGGGTCTCCCTGGGGACCCAAATCCCTTTGGCAAAGGGCACATGCCTCCCTCTCAGGGGCTGGTTGACCCTCTGGGGCAGGGCATGGTCCCGGTGTGTCCCCCATGGGGACAGTCCACTTTGCAGGACCCTGACACATCTTCTCTCTCCCTGCAGGGTCCCCCAGGACCCCCAGGTCCCCCAGGACCCCCTGGGCCACCCGGCAGCATAGTCTACGACAGCAGCAATGTGAGTAACAACACTGTCACTGTGAAGGCGGTGCTGAGGGCTGGTGACCAGGTCCTCCCGGCGCCCCCTGCCTGGCTGGAGAGGATGTAGGATGCTCCAGTAGCATCCTGGCCCAGGGCTGGCACATGGGGCTGTTATCAGCATCACGTTGGGGGGGGTCCTCGAGGATGCTGCTGTTTCTGCAGCCACTTCCTTTGCATTCCCCGCAGGCCTTCAGTGACTCCAGCCATCCTGTGCTGCCAGCCTTTCCCGGTATGGGGATGTCCCTCTCCCAGCCCCCTCGGGGCAGTTTGGGGACCCCCAGCAAGGTGGGGGGGGGGGCACCCCCTCTGTTACAGCTGGGGCTGGAATGCTGCAGCACTGAGATGGCATCTCTCTGCTGCTCCCCACAGGTTTCCACCAATTTCCAGGACAAAAGGGAGAGAAGGGTGATGCTGGAGCCCCTGGACCCCCAGGTAGGTAACCGCTCCCACAGGCAGAGGTATACAGAGGGTGGCTTGTGCCCATCCCAGCTCTCCTCTCCCCTGCTCTCCCTCTCCACAGGCCACTTCCCCTACGACCTGAGTCACTTCAGTGCCAACCTGCGGGTAAGCCCTTTGCTCGGTGGTGGCTCGCAGGGCTGGCACCTGGCACAATTTGGGGTACTGGGTGCAGCCCAGCCGCTCACCTTAAGGCTGTGCCATACTGCAGGGTGACAAGGGGGATGCAGGTCCCAAGGGTGAGAAGGGCGAGCCAGGCAGCACACCGCTCTACGGTCCCAGCGTCTCTGGGCTGCCAGGGCCTCCAGGGCCCCAGGGCTACCCCGGGCTGCCGGTGAGTACCCACAGCACAGGGGGTGAGGGGGGGATGGGGGGGGGTGCAGCATCCCTGGGTGCTTTGCTCCAGGGATGCTCTCTTGCATTTGCCTAGGGTCCCAAGGGGGACAGTATTGTTGGGCCACCGGGGCCTCCTGGACCTCAGGGCCCCCCTGGTATGGGATACGAGGGGCGGCAGGGCCCCCCCGGCCCTCCTGGCCCCCCTGGTCCACCTTCCTTCCCAGGTCCCCACAGACAAGGTGAGTACCCTCCCTGTTGCATCCCACCACCACCCTTGCATCCCTCCTTGCAGCCCCTGCTGCAGCCCTCTCCATCTCACCCTTCTTCCCCAGCTATCAGCATCCCTGGACCCCCTGGACCACCAGGACCCCCTGGACCACCAGGCACCAGTGGGATATCCTTGGGGGTGAGTTGGGGCTCTGGGCAGGGGGTCGCCCACGGGCTGGCCAGCCAAGCCCTGAGCCACCCACTGGGCTGTGCCCGCAGCTGCGCACCCTGCAGACCTACCAGGCGATGCTGAGCGATGCGCACGAGCTGCCCGAGGGCAGCCTCGTCTTCCTGACCGACCGGCAAGAGCTCTATGTCCGCCTGCGTGGGGGCTTCCGACGGGTGCTGGTGAGTGGGGGGGGCCGGAGGAGCACCCCATCTTGGGTTGCACTGCCTGGCTCTAAGGGAGTGCAGACAGCATCGCCCCAGGGTTTCGGTGGTGTCTTTTGGCGATGCTTGGGGGGCGGTCCCCCCACCCATGCGCAAGGAAGAGGAGAGGGGGGGAAGCTGGGATCTGATGTGCCATGCCCTTGCAGCTGGAGGAGCACACCCTGATTCCCAGTTCAGCTCTGGTGAGTCCCCTGTCCCCCATGCCCATCCTCATCGTCCATCCCCATTGCCATCCTCATCTCCAACCTCCATCCCCATCCTCCATCCTCATACATCCTCATCCTATCTCCCAACCATCCCCATTTCCATCCCCATCTCCATCCATCTGCAGCCATTCCCATCTCTATCCAACCCCAACCATCTCCATCCCCATTCCCACCTGGGGCAGCACCAACCCCCAGCCTGTCTCCCCCTCCCTCCCCAGGACAACGAGG
>VYZV01000477.1:9092-164651 GCA_013401275.1 Pandion haliaetus | reverse complement strand
CACGCAGGGACCCGGGTGGGGGGTGGCGGGACACGCACACACACGCAACCGGCATCGCTCCGGGAACCAGCCCGGGAGCGGGAGGCGAGCACCCTCCAAACCCAGGGGTGGCTCCGTGGAGCGGTGAGTACTCGGTGTCCCCATCCCGAGGGGCTCCACCTCCCCCCGCTATGCCCCGCCACCTCCCCGCGTGTGCATCTCTGCGAGGATGCTGAGAGTTTTCCGTCTCTGACTTCCAGCCTGGGATGCTGCTTGGCTCGGCAAGGGCTGGCCTCTGCCAAAACAAGCCCCAAAGCCCCAAGCCCTGTGGCCCTGGCCCACGAGTGTCCCCAAGGGAGGCAGCTTGCCAAGCTCCCCGACCGCCACTGCAGGGAGAAGAGCATGTGGGGACGGGTGATGGCAGGGATACTGCGCGGGCAAGGGCTGGCTGCTGGCTTTCAGGCGGTGACTTTCCAGCGCGAGCATCCCATGGGGTCCCACTGGTGTGGGTCTGATGGTTGTTTCTGAGCCCGGGCTCTGGGCGTGTTGGTCACCACTGAGCAGCTCATCGGTGCACCCAGCCGGGGTGGATGCAGCCCCAGCATCAGTGCCAGGGGGGAGGAAGGGGGCCCAGGCCTTGTTTCTGGAGCACACGCCTCGAAGCTTCCCCCGCAGTTGGGCAAATCATCTCCTGGGAGCCCATTTCCCCAGCTGGGACCTTTCTGTCCTTCCTCTGAAATTGGGCTGGTTCATAAGCATGTGCATTGAGAGCACAGGGTGCCCTGTGCTGGGCTTGCTCCCCCTTCCCCACTGGAGCCATCACCCCACATCACATGGAGCCGGATTGAGAGGGGTAGGCTTATTTGGGTATCAACCCTGGGGCAGTGGGCAGCATTTATTGCCCAGCTCCTCCTGGCGAGTCCCACCCGTGGTCTGGGTGAGGCCTTGCTGACCTGCCCTGGGGAGGGGGTTGCCCATGTCACCCTCCTCGCAGCAGCCCAGCCCTGTGCAGCATCCTCTGGCGGCCGCTGCGCTGCAGAGTGTCCCCACCCCAGTGCAGATGCTGCATGGCCCCCCGGGAATGGCGCAGAGCCCCGCACCGCAAGGCGTCCTCCCCCAGCTTGCGGCGCAGCGAGCCTGGGGCAGCAGGGCAGCTCAGGGCCGTGATGCCCTGGGGGCTCCCGTGGTGCTGGGGGTGTGGGGTGAAGCTGGGTGCTGCGGCCGCGCAGCAAGGTGCAAGCATCCCAGGCTTTCCTGGCCTGCAGCTGTGGACGGTGCACGCTCTCCATCATTGCGCTCTTGCAAGTGCATCTTGCAGAGAGAGCGTCTGCACATCCCAAGGGATGTGGTAGCAGGGGAGCAGGTGGTCCCAGTGGGAGATGCACCGGACACTGCTCTGTGCCAGCGGCTTGAGGGGGCTGGGAGGTGGACAGGGGTCCCCGAGGGTGGAGGGGATGGATAGCAGCACCTAGTGCAGACTGGCTATGTCTGCAAGCGAGCAGCATGGGGATGGATGGAGAGCCCTGTGGGAGGTGGAAAAGGCACCCAAAATCTCTGTGACCTATTCCATGCTTTCTAGGAGCATTTCCATAGTGGCCTCTGGGAGGATGCGAGAGGGAAACCCTTGTCTGAGCTCACTTTAAATGGTGGCCGAGGAAGTGTAGCTCTGCCATGGAATTCAGAGCAGGCCCATGCAGGTGCCAAAATCGCTGCCAGACACCCCTGGGGTGGGTTGAGCGATGCTCAGCCCCTGTGCTGCCTCAGCCCTGGGTCCGTGGGTCTGCGCTGGGAGGCTCCAGCCCAGGTTAGTGGGTACAAATGTAACCCCTGGCTCCTTTCCCTTCCCTTTGCAGTGGCCTCAGGAGAGCATGGGCTTGTTTTGGGGCTGGAGCTGGCTTCCACCCAGCTGATGGTCACGCCTGCACAGTGAGGCTGGGTGCATGCATGTTGTCCCTCCCACGGGGCAGAGCCTAGGGAGGGGGAACAAACGTCCCCAGACCCCCCACACCCAGCTACCGCAGGGCTGCCTGTGCTGCCCTGCTCCAGCCCCATGGGAAGGGGGCACGGTTCAGGCATCTGCCTGCAGCACTAATGGCAGCGCTTCCTCCTGGCCTTGGTGCTCTGCTGGAAGCGCTGCTTCTTTGCCCTGCTAATTGGGGAGGTGAATTAACAAGATGCAGCCAGCATATTGCCTGGTACCCGCTGGCTGTCCTTCCCTGCGCAGAGGCTGCAGGGATGCCGGAGACACATGCCAGGCTGGGGGAGAGCATTCATGTCCCCAGGGTGGACCCTTCAGTCCCAGCCCTGGGTCAGTGATACCTGGGGCAGGGACGGGGACATCCTTCATCCCCCTGCCCTGTCCCGGCACAGTGATGCCCATGCCTGCTGGCACAGACACTGGTTGAGGCTTTCATCCTTCTACACTGAAAAATAGGTGCACTTTTCATCAGGTTGGTGGGCAAGCTCGGTGCTAGCACCTCTCTGACTGCCTATGGGGAAAACGCAAAGAAGAAAAACTTTTTAGTAGAGAAGATCCCTCCTTTGAGCATCCCCAAGGGGCTGTTTTGTGTCAAGCAGGGAATATGGGATTTTCCAGCTGGCAGGTTCCCCCATTTTGGCGAAAGCCCATCGAGACTCGGCACTCCGATTGATGGGGAGCCCTTTACAGGAGCTATGGATGGTTGGTGACTTCCTAAATGAAGCAAGCACTCAGGAGTGCAAAACCTAAATGCTTTCCTCCAAAAATGGTAAAACGAAGCACTTTTAATTTTCCACCTTATTTTTTCGGTTGCTTGTTCCCTTTGCCGAACCCCAAACTCCAGCATGTTTGGGCAGGCTTTGCGACGAGACACGCAGAAGAGAAATGCCATTCCCCAGCTGGGGAGGAATGTGTTTCCAGCCCCCTTTGGTCCAGCAGCAGCCCATCACCAGGGTCTTTTGGCATGTGCCCCCCAGCCTTGCCAGGGGAGTGTTGGTATCGCGTCCGCCAGCCTGGTGGGCGCATGTTGTGGGGAAACACAGGGTCAACCAGAGGAGGAGAAAGAGGGTCCGCATGCAAAGGCAAGCAGCCAGCCTCTCCCAGGAAGGGGTTAATCCTGGAGCTCCAGATCCGGTATCCTATTGCTGGCTGCTTTGGGTAAAAGCTTTTTTGGCTCCATTTCAAGGGCAGCGGCTGGAGGATGACTCATGCATCCCTGCCACCAAGGAGTAAACCCGCTTGTCCAGACTTTCCCAGCCCAAGGTGATGGTTTCCTGAAAATCCAAGTGCCCTGGAGGGCCCCAGTCTGCTGGCCCCGGAGTTTGGGAAAAGCTGCTTCCTGGCAGCGCTATGACCCACTTGTCCTTAGGGAATTGGGGCAGGAGAATCTCTGGCATGGGTACCGGGTGATGCTGAAGCACCTGTGCAGGTGTCCCCAGGGTTGGGGACCTGCTGTGGTGGGCACGTGGTGAGCAACCACCACCGGCACAGCCTGTCCACACTCGGCTTGGGGTGGGAAGGGAGCAGGGTCTTTACTTAAAAGCCACTAAATGGTAATAACTTAAGCAACACATTTGGAAATGTAAGTGATGTGCTGCTGCAAGTGGAAATAGTAAATGCTCTGCTTATTCCTGATGTTAGCGGCTGAGCTGCTGCTTGTGGAGGGGTTTCTCACCCGGGAAGTGTGGTTTGGAGCTCCCCCCAACGTGTTCAGAGTGAACATTGCACGAACACAGGACTTATGGAAACACCAAACCACAGCCAGTGTGGGGCTGGGGGTGCTGCCAGGGGTCTCTGCCTTGAAACCATCCCCCTTGTGCAAACACATCATGACATGGCATCTGCCCCCCCCAGGTCCCCCCATGACGTGGTTGTGCGTCTCTGGTTGCAATATCTTTGCCCCATCACATTTGCAAGGATTTTGCGGGGGTTTGCTGCTGGGCAGCTGAGTGCCTTGCAGTGTGTTGGGGCACGTTGTTTGGAGGATGCTTTCGCCCCGGCACAGTCTGACTCTCATCCCTTTTGTCCGCAGGGCAAAAGGCGCCCGGCCGGCTGCACCTTCACCTTCCCAACACCACCAGATGTGCCTCCGAGTCACGCTGAGCAGGAGACTGGCCCGGGGGGTAAGGAGGCAGGAACGGCGCAGGCACATGCCCAGGGCTCTCCAGGTGTGATAGTGGTATGTCCCCCCCGCTCCCCGGCACAGGTCACACCGGCCTGTGGCAAGGCCAGGTCAGACAGGCTCTGTGCTGCCGAGGGGTGGTGTGCGGCCACTCCATTCCCTCTTACCCAGGTGATGTTAGGAAGCTGTATGATCTATGATGAGGTCCCCGCTGCCCGTTGTGCTCCTGAAATGATAAAAAAGAGGACTTCAGGTGATGGCAGTGGATGAGGGCATGCAGGTTTCAGTGCATGAAGCGAACATCTCCTCTCATTTGTGTGCTTTGGGAAAGCCCACAGGAGAGCCCCTCCTGGTGTGCAGGCAAAAAAAACGGAGGGCTCGGAAAAAGCTCTCAGGTTTCAGGGTGAAATTATTTCATGCCAGGCAGCCTAATCCATCTCTGGAGTGACCCTGCTTGAGGCAGGAGCTGGACCAGAGGTCTCCAGAGATGCTCACAGCCTGACTTGCTCTGTGACCCTGGCCTTCCTTCAATGATTCACTAACGGTTTTTATTTGACTGATAACATGAAGGCAATGTTTTGGGGAGCTGTAGAGAGGAGACTCCCAGGGTATCTGTGAAATGAAGCCCTTCCCTGTGACGGTGCACCTCCATGGGACAGGCAAACCTCTCCACTGTGGTTGCCCATGGCCACTCCATGAAATGCACCTCGGGAATCCTGGGAAGCTGCAAAGCCCAAAGCCAGTGGGCAAAATTCATATGTTTCTGACATCTCATAGCTTTGGGCGAGATTCTCCTGATCTACGTTGGCTGCTTTGTGTCAGGGGAGGAGGGTGCCTTGGGGATGCCCAAGGTGGGCTCCCTGAGCTTGTGCAGGGTGAGAGATCTTGCAGGACACCCGAGGCTGTGATGGGGAGGATGGTGAGTGCATGGCGAGGTGCAGAGAAGCAGCCCTGTAGCATCATCAGAGTTTTAGTGTCTGCTGAAAAATCCACCTAGGGGGACCTCTTCAGGTAGCTCACTGAGCTGGACATCTCTGTGACTCAGTTTCCCCACTTAGAAAATGTGTTACCCCTCCAGGGGATTTTGGACACCAGCGCATGGCCAGGGGATAGATGAGTGAGGGACTTGAAGTTGCCTGGTTTTACTGCACAGCTTGCGTGGCCATGGTCCCCAGGGCTACACACTGATAGCTTGCCTTCTCTCTCCCGGGACATTTCCTTGCACGTGGGCTCTGCGCCGGGGACCTGGCTCCCAAGGTGAGCAGCTGAAGCAGTGCTGTGCCATGCTGATGGTTGTAACACCTCAGCCAGGGCTTCACCGGGCTCTAACGGCTATCCATGCTCCTCCACCAGAGGACCAGGGTGCAAACAGTGCCCAGATGCCACACGTCTCAGCCTGCATGGTCTCCATCCTTGCCCTGGGTTGCAGCCTCCTCCTTTCAAACATTTATGAGAGCTAACATGCCTGTCGTCGACAACTCTCCCTGCCGTGGCTAGAAAATACCCCAGAGTTTTGTGAGTAGAGCTGACAGTATCTGATGAGACGTTTCTCCCTTGCAAGCATGCAGTAGTAGTTTTGCTAGCCCTTAAGCAAGGGAAAAGGGGCAATGATAAAGGATGGAAGTAAAAAAACAACCCAGGAGAACGAAGGATGGCACCAGATTTGCTGTCCTCACTCTCGGTTGCCTCTGGAACAGAAGGAAAATGAATAGGAGGGGGTTGGCTGCTTGCAAGTGGCCCTGGGAGTAGGACCAGGCTGTGCAGACCCTGGGGTCTCCTTGGGCTGACCTCTGCCTTGGGGTCTTTTGGGCAGAAACACCCTTCTCAAATGCATGGGTGGGCTTGGCCATGGGTGATGTTCCAGGGAGCTGCTGGTGGCATCTGCTGCTGGAGCTTGGCTCTGGCTCAAGTGCTTTGACATCAGCGTGTTACATCACTTCTAATCCTTTTAGTGATGTCTAGGTTTTGGAGAGAGCATTTTGGCCCTCTGCATCCCATCCTGAGGACCTAAACTAGCCCACTCCAATGGACCTAATCCCTGTCCTTCCCCAAAGGCGAAGAAGGACCAGGGATTCCACTGCATATGGTCTGTCTCATCCCAGTGGTTGCTCCTAAGGCTTCCTAAGCCCACCAAGGACTTCTCGTGTGCAGTGAACCCTCAGCCCTTCGTGGCCGGGGAGAACTCTGGAAGTTTTAAAAACTCACCAGATAAGGTTTTCCCCAAGGAGACACCAGCTGCCGTGTCTCCCTGGGTAGGGCACTTAATGGCTTAGCTTGCAGTGACCTAAGTGAAATGTCTGCTTGTCCCAAAACCAGGTCTTCACCAGGTACCCAAGTCCCCGGCACTGCTTCCTCTGCCCTTGGGGATGCCAGGGTCCATCCAGGCACGTTGGATGCTGCTGTTGTTTGCTGGAAGAGGGAGGAAGAAGCAAAATGCTGAGCTTCCCCCGCTTGCCAACAGATTTGTCCTCTAGGAGATTAGTCCCCTTCCCTGGCTTACAGGGGGATTTGCAGCCACTCCATCTGCTCAAGCCCGGCAGGTCAGCGGGTGCCAGGGAGGAGTGGCTGGAGCACAGCTGCTGTCTCCGCTCCAGGGCATCCCGGGCAAAGCCACCCCTGGGTTTGCACCCTGGGTTAGGCATTTCTGGCTATACCCATCGCGAAGGAGCAAAAACCCACGGAGCTACATGGGTGAAAATCCCACTTGCAATGTGGTTTAGACCTGAGGGTGTTTGTCAATGGAGCTGATGAAAACTGTGCAGAGCAATGGCAAGATTTTTAAGCTGTTGTTGGCTGGTAGAAAGCCTTGAGGATGCTTGAGGACTTCCCCTTCCACCCAGGATGGTCCCAAGGAGATGATTTCCCTGTAAAACCCATGCGGCCTTTGGGAAAGCAGGCAGGCAGGTGGGAAGGAAAGCATCTCAGTGCAGGCTTTCCCAGGTGGACCCACAACCTGCCTACGGGGGCTTTGGGGGTAAATGGGGAAAGTTTGCTGGCTCACCAGTGCTTTTAGAGCCAGGTTTTCCAAAGGGGAAAACCTGGAGGTGAGAGAGTGATATGGGGCTCTCCCTTCTCCCACTCTCTCGCTCCCATCTCATCACCAGGCACCGGTTGAAGGTGGTGAGTAGCAAAGAGGCTGGAGGTAAGTTAGGGAAAAGCTGATGACAAGAGGGCTTACAGAGGCTGGATTTATAGGGACTGACTGAACTAGGTTTGTGGAAGTGGCAGGGGGGCTGCTGGGTGATGCCAGGGGCCTACACTTTGCTGAGTGCCATCCTGCTCCCAGGCTGTGGGGAACACGGTACAGGGGAGCCTTTGCCTGTGCCCAGATCCCGGCCAAGAGCAAGTCTGGTCTGCACTGGACCCAGGAAAATGCTCACTCCATGCCACTGCCTTTTTGGCAGGCATGGGGCCCTGCGGGACCCTGCCAGACCCCCCCAGGGATGCTCCTGTTGGGACAGCTCTCAGAAAGCACCGGTTTCTCTTGTAATGCAGCAGAAAATCACAAAGAGGGGAGCTCCGGGCAGTGAGATGAGATGCTGAGACACCAATGCCATCCCCATCCCACTCACCCACAGCTGCAGAGCCTGGGGGGGGACCGGTTTCAGCCCCCCATCTCCGTTCTCCTTCCCTTGCTGTTTCAGCAGGAATACCGATGGAGGCTGCCAGGTGTCAGCTCAGAAATCTTTTAACTTTACCTCGTCTCCCCAAATGGACAATGTCTCCGCTCATTAGGTACCCGCCCAGGGGGCAGATGTCAGCTCTGCTCATGGCTTTTCTCAGCTCATCTCTGCCGAGACTCGTGAGGACTTCAGAGCGCTCAGGTCCCATCACGTCACGCTGGCTCCTGCCCGTGGGGCTGCCCACTCTGCCTGGCTGGCGGCTGTGCCATCCCAGTGGCGGTTCACCTACGCGCCCCCCTACCTTGGGCTCACCACCTCCCGCTCTTGAGGAGTGGGGTTTTGAAGGATGTTTTGTTAAAAGGCTGGAAAAGAATAGGTGCTGGTGGCACACGCGTAGCGTGCGTGTGTGTGTGTGTGCAGAGCTGGATTCGGTTTTCCTTGCCCAGGCAGCGCCTGGGAGGAGAAGCCATCTCTGAAGTCTGCCCTTTGAGGCTGATGCGTCCCGACAGCTTGTTCACTGGGACATTAAAATCATTGCCTCTGTCTGCATAAAACACCCAGAAAGGCGGATGATGGGAACACAGGTCAGGGGAGGATCGTTCTCTCCCCTGCGTGATGAGTGGCAGCACTGGAAACCCCAAGCTGCAGAACAAAGCAGATCCCAGTGGTGCAGGGGCTGCTGCACCCCAACTGGATGGGAGCAAGGTCCCCTCCAACAGGAAGGGAGTCAGCAGCCGGGGTGCGGGACAATGCAGGCGGAGCCATCTTGTTGAGGTTCCTGTCTGTAAGCTCAGGGATTTGGTGGTATGGTGGGAGAACATCCCCATCCCATCCCACCCCATCCGGTGCATCCCTCACCAGCTGCACAGCATGTTTTCCCAGAGAGCTTGAGTTTTCCCTGGGGACTTGCAGCAAAGCAAGAGGACATCTGCAAGCTTTCTATGCTCTCTGCAGACCTTGGACCCCACACAGGTACCCCATGGTCCCAAACACAAGGGCAAGCAAGATGCCCTACAGGCACAAACAGCCAAGTACTCACAGGTGAGGGGAAGCTGAAGTCCACCTTGGCTGGCTGAGTTTGCGGGAGAGGCAGGCTGGGTGTTGGAGCAGGCTTTTTATTTTGGGGGGTTTGGTATGTAGTGGGGGATATGGGAGGACCTGCTGGTATTCGGGGTGGTAGGATAGAGCAGCATGTCAGGGTCCTGGGGGGCCTGCTTCTGCACCTCCAGCCCAGAGTAGGCGCAGAGATGGGGAGTCTCTGGGCAGGGCTGCTGAAAACCCGAGCATTTCTTGCTTTGAGGGGCTCTTCAAAATGATTCCTGGTGCGATCTGCTGGTTTGGGCTGGGCAGCAGGGCAGCGTGTGAGCTGGGGTGCACTGGACACCCACCGAGGCAGTGCCAGGGACAGCTCCTATGCCTAGGTGCTGCTTTGGATGCCCACAGATGTCAGTGCTCACCAGCTTGCTCTGCCTGAGCAAAAGCAGGGGAGTTGTCACGGTCCCATGGTACCGGGTAGAGGACCTGCTGACATGTGGAAGTACCCGTCAGCTCCCCTCCAAGGCTGGGCACAAGCTGGGAGCCACGCACATTTTGTTCACCTTTGCAACCTATTGATGCCACGTGGTCAAACCCTCTTCAGAGAACGTTTGGCCATATCTCCATGATTCCTCCTTACCCACTCAAGACTAAATGCCGTAAAATTTTGAGTCCTCTGGACTGAGGTGGCCAAGTCCTCCAGTACACATGGGTGGCATCAAGCTGAGGGTGTTGCCGAGCCCCTGGGGAGTGCTGTCTTGCATGTGGTCCCTGCTGCTCAGGGTGCTTGGTGCCTCTCTGGGATGAGTTAAGGATGTTGAAATGTCATAGTCTACAAAGGTTGACTTTTGGGGGGACTGGCCACATCAATGCATTGGAATTCATTGCATCCTCGGGTGCTTTTATCTGGGAGCAATAGCTGTGATTTTGCTGGTATCTGGACATGTCTGCCACTGCTGTTCACAGGTGACTCCTTCAGCATCCTGGGTGACCCCTCATGAGCATTGCTGACCAAATTTTCTAATGGGACCTAGTCCATGAGAGCTAGCAGACAAGCTGTCCATGCAGGGATGGAGCTGTACTCTCCACTGCCATGGATCAGGAGATAGAAAGCTTTTGGTGTCATAAACTGGCTGGTGTCTTTCTCACAGAACCAATGTGTGTTTCACTGGAGAGAAACAACCAGGAAAAAAAAAAATTGACGACTCTGCTTGTACTGCCAGAGCAGACACAAGGTGCAGGGGCTTTAGCCATGCTGGACAGAGGATTTGGGAGATGATGGCAAGGATGACAGTCTACCAGCAGACCAAAAAGTTGCTTGTCCATAACTTGTGATGCTGCCTTTTAAGACAACTCCTGACTACCTTGCATTGGTCACTGATGAGCAAGATACCACTGTTTTTTAATGTGGGGACTCAGGCAGCTGCCACAGCCAATGCCTCTGCGGTGGTGGTGCTGCTGCTGCTGGATGGCTGTGCCTGGCAGAGGTCTTCTAGAAACAGCCCCACAAGAGGTGTCGGGGGATGCTTAAAGCAGCAATGGTCAATATGTGCTTTGCAATGCTGAGATTTCTGCTTGGAGGCAGCTTTTGGATTACTCGAGGTGCTCTCGTACCCATGCTGGAACTGAGGTTGCCCCCAGCATGGCAGTGGTCCTCTGGGAAATGCAGGCATGCCCATACCTGGAGATGACCTGCACCTTAATAGCAGAGAACACGAGTTAAGTGGCTAGATGAACATGCAACTCCTCTGCATGGTTTGCAGACCTGCTCTTGTGCATCTCAGGGGGCTGCAAGACATAGAAATAGCAGTTTTAGAGACTGGGTTACAATTCTATCTGCACCAAACGTTTAGATGAAAAAGCCGTGCTGGAAGCAGGAGTTCCTGTGCGTGGGTGTGCACGTGGTGCACAGTGCAAGACCACAGGGTCGTGGTTGGGATTTTACCATGCAGCATGTTGGTTTAAGGGTGGAAGGGCTGTAACGTAAGAAGAAGCAGAGCTGCTGGGAGACAGACCAATATTTGATTAAGAAAACTGCTGACAAATTCTTTAATGACGCATTTCCTGAATGCTAAGCCTTGTCTTGGACTAAACTCAAACCTATGACCTGGAAGACAAATAAAAGTTTATTTCCTTGTAAATTCGCAGGCTGCGTTGCTGTGGGTTGCTGCTCTGTGCTTGCGTGGGCAGTGGGGAGGCAGGGTGTGCCCGTGGGGCTGGGGTGGAGGGGCTTGTGCCTGCATGGGCGCTGGGGAGAAACAGGGGGGTTTCCTTGCAACCCCTTGTCCTTCTGGCATCCTGAATCCTTGTCTGAGCCCCCTTGTTCCTGTGTATTTTGATGAAGCTGCTGCCGTGGTCAGGGTTTTTCCTTCTTTTTCTCAATACTGAAATCAGTGACCAGAAGTTTGTGCTGATTGGCATAAAAAATTACCAAGGATTCCTCTGCTCGGGGCTGTTTTTCCCTTGTGCTTCCCAGTTCCCTGGGTTACCCTTGGCCACGGCAGCAGTGCTGGGAGGATGGTCTTGTCGGTTCCTGGGTGGGGACGCTGGCCAGGAATGCTGGGGTGCTGAGATGTGCTGTCTTCCAGGTCCTTCCCCGCTGCCTCTGCTGCTGACCCCCAGCCCTCTGCCCCACGGGATCCCTGACCTGCCCCACTGCTCCTCCAACAGTGAGTCACAGTTCAGGTTTTCCATCCTTTCCAATTTTTTTTGGCTATTTGGATTTGGTGGGGGTTTTTTGTTCCCTCTCTGTCTTTTGAGGGTCCATGGGGGAGGATGTTACAATTGTGACAGTTAATGGGATTTAAAATTTATTTTGCTTTTGTAGGCTCAGTGGAGAGTAGCGAAGTTCCTCAGGGTCCATCCTAGGACCTGTCCTGCTTGCAGGTGACACCACCTGGAGATGCAGTCGCTACCTTGGAGGACACGGCTGCCATTCAGAGAGACATATAGGGTATTGTAGGGAAAAAACATTAATTCTGAGGACAGTTGGTCGCTGAGAGAGGCTGTATAGTCTTCATCCTTGGAGGTTTTCAAGCCCCAAAGGGATAAAGATCTGGGCAACCTGCTGTGATCTTAGTGCAGATGCTGCTGTGAGCAGCAGGCAGGACCGAAGACTGACCTCAGGGGGTCCCATGGGCTCCCCCCCTACTGATGGGCTCTTTCCCACAGCAACAGCATCAACCCCTCGAGCCCAAGTCACTGGGGATGAGCACGGTGATTGCTGAGTCACCAGGAAGAGGAAGGTTTCCCCTTATAACACACAAACTGCCCTGGCATGTCAAGAGCAGTGCCAAGTCCAAGCAATGAGTGGGGCTCACAGCTCATCCATCCTGCCGCCCAAAGAATGTTTTGGGTGATGGAGAGGTTTTTCTGCCCTCTGGCACTCAGCTTATTAACGGCTCAGGCTGCTCGATTGATTTTATTGACGGGTAATGCATGCCCCAGTTAACTTATTGGGAGCAGCAGCAAAAATGAAGCAATAAAAATAACCCAGCGCTGAAACGTGCTGGATTATTTCCATTGTGGTTTGATTTCTGGATGAAGGAGACCTCTGGCTCATGCTCTCCCCGTGGGGGCAGTTCCCACAGCTGCAATGTTGGGCTGCGGTCACCTGGGGGGTCTTGCTGGGGTCATGTCCCAGGGACCCCCTCCTCCACAGCCAAGTTCTTTGGATTACTTCCCATGGTTCATGGATGCTGGGGCAGAATCTGCCTAAACCTGCTCTGAATGTAGAGAAAAATATAGGCATGGCTTTGCTGCCTGCCCCATAAATAACCTAGAGGCGATGCTCCCGATCATTTTTTCTCACCCAACCCAACTCAACCCATGTTTTATTTGTCTCTGAAATTCACTTTTCCTGTAAAGTAAGCAGCAGTCAGGTGTCCTTCTTCTGCACTGTGTCTAAACTCTCCCACGTCCTGGTCTGCAGGCTCGTGCTGCGGACTACCAGTTTCCGCCCCGCGCTCAGCATGCCCTTTTCTGGTGCAACCGGACCCTCTGAGGAATCGCTCTGGAGCTCAAGGCCAGCCTGCAGGGTAAGGTAAGGCAAGCTCAGTCCTATTCCAAATCCTGGGGGGTCTTTGCAGCTGCACCACGGTCTCTCTTAGGCTATAAAATGCCTGCAGGGAGGCTGTGGTTGGACTCTGCAGAGAGAGGTACTGCGGCACCACAGGGACCTGGCTCCATGTGAGGGGCAATGCTGCGGGGTGGGCAAAAAAGGGAAGGGGTTTTGCTTCCTGCACAGTGCAATTCTGCTAGCAGGGCTTCGATGAGAGGTGTGTTTTGCTGCTGGGGCCTCTATCTGCAAAGGGGCCAGCGCAGTCATGCATCCATGCAGGTCTCCTGTCCTGCCGCCTCTGCCCTTGTTGCACTTGGCCGCCTACTTTCCACCACGGTGGTCACAGGGGTCCATTAAAACCACCCAAAGAGCTAAGCTGGAAGTGCGTAGACAGGGTCATTTTCATCAGCCACTCTGCTTTTGTTACTAAAATAGATCTGCTTTGGCCTGGGGCCATCGTGTTGTCCCAGGCATTGACTATCACAAATGGACGGCGGGGCAACATTTTCCATTAGCGAAGAGGAGGACACACGTATCCGAGTGAGAAGACAGCTCCATAAAGCGGAAATGTTGTAGCGACAGACAAAACCACCTCACTTCTCTCCCTTTCCTTTTAAAAGGGTCGCTAATCCCTGTTTTCTGCATGTAAAACCCTGGGAGAGACCGGCCAGAGCAACACTATACCTGCAACAAGATGGTGAATTTTGGATAAGGGGATGGAGGTTTCTCAGAGGAGCTGCAGGTGACCAGTAAGGTGCAGCAGGGGTAGAACTTGCCCAAAAACCTGCAAGGAGGCTTGTCCATGGTCACTGGTGACGTGGAGGGTACTGGTTACACCTGTTCTTGAGCACACATCGTCTGAGGTCCGTGACCATCTGCAGCTCCTCTGTGCTATGGGCAGCCTCTTACAAACACATCCATCCGCAGAGGTTTTTTTGCAGGGGTGGAGGGCAGCTTTATCTTACCTGCTGGTAGCCTGGAGGCCACGAGCTGAAGGAAGGATGCACTTGGGAGTACATCCCTGGAGGGCCCTGCCTCTTCCCGGCTTGCTGGCACCTCCTTGAGCACAGCAGGTCTTGGGGAAGGGATCCCTGCCAGCCCCAGGAAAACTGGGACATGTCCTTGCTGGGGGAGCTGAGTATCCAGCCTGGGACCAAGTCCCTAAACTGTCCTCCCACAACTGCTCATAACCCCAAGCTGTCCAGGAAGTGCATTTTCTTCTCTGGCTTTAATGAAGACAGTTTTCTGCAATAAGTGGTTATTAAAGCATCATTTGGATCAACATCCCACAGTTCCTACCTCCCTCCAGGAAGGTCTCCGACCTCATTTCTCTGCCTTCCTATGCTCCCTCTCCAACATTCCGTCCCTTCTCCCGGGCCTGTGCCCTGACCCCTCTCCTACATCCTCAGGCAGGAGGGGAGCCTGGTGCCCAGCTCTGTGCAATCCAGCAGCTTCTGGCTCAAAATGCAAAGCAAGGTGTGGTGTTCATTTTAAATGCTAAGCCCTCTTCAAGGCTGTCTTGAACCTCTTGCCCCATGGGATTTCATCCTTTGAACTCAGAGCTGATCCTCTGCGTGTAGTATCATGACTTTTTTATAGAAAAACTACAGGTGGAAGGGACACCTGGAAGAGAACTCTGGTTTTGGAGACCACTTGGCACTGGGAAACTGCTGCTGCTCCATCTCACATCCAGGCAATGCAATGAGTGGTCACTGCTGATGCTGGGGGCTGGAGATGCTGTGGAGTTAGACAAGGTGCTAGGGTGGAAAGTGTCCATGCCAGCAAGGGGAAAAGGCTGTGACACAAGGCTGTGGGGTGGTGGTGGGGACATGCCCGCCAGTGGCAAACGATTTCCCAGTTTGACCCTTCTGCTTAATCTGAACTTGAAGGTGAATGAGCAAAGCTAGTGGCATCGATCTGGGATGCGGCTGATGAGTGCCGTGCCCTGCGGAGAGCTCAGCCCCCAGCGTCAGGTCCCTTTCTCACCATTTTTTTTCCTGCCTCCCCTTCACGCCTTTCCAAAGCGATCAGTCAGAGTGGGGCCCAGCGTGGCACCCCATGCCACTGACCTTGCTGGGGGCCAGGGGCTTGCCATACAGGCGCCTGCAGAGAGCTGCCCCGCTGTCTGATGGCTTCTCTCAGCCCCAGCCACCTCTCTGCTGCCGGTAAGCCTAGTGTCTTCCTGCCATCAGCTCGGAGGTGCAGGGAGGCACATGCTAAAGGCAAAGGCATTGGTACCGGTAAAACCCGTGCTGTGTGCCAGGAGGCACATTTCTCGTAGGTAATGAAGTTGTCTGCCGAGCCGCACGCTGATTGTCCCGACTCAAGGGGTCTGATGTCTTAACAAGGTGTTTAATTCGGACTCGGCTTGCAGGTCAAAATGTAACTTGAAACATCTCCATGCTACTCTTAAATCTTTAGATAAAATGCTGTACAAACTGGCAAATTATATTTCTTTGACCCATTGGGAAACAAAACCTGAGCATAGGTTGGAAACCTAGAACTTGCCTTGGCTAATATGTAGAAAGCTTGTTTTTTGGGGAAAGAAAGATGATACGCCTTCCCTCAACATCTTCTGTGCTTTAGCCACAGATTTTCTGCAGCTGAAAATAACAAACCATTTTAATCTAAGTATTGCTTGTTCTGATCTTTTAATCCAGCTTGCTTTCTATTGACAGAACGGCCTAAAATTATTTCTCTGCCTGCCTCTATTATATAATTATTCAGAAGATTACTCAGGAATGAGATTTAGCTGAGCATCACTGGAGAAGGATGAGGGGGCTGCGAACTGGGAGCTGCAGGGCTGGAAGGTGTGGGGGGCGTTCTTCTCTCCCTTTGCACACTGGCCATCACAACATGCAGGAGGGGAAAGCAGCAAGCTGAGTGCTTTTGGCTGTGTCCGTAGTTTGCATTTGAGTATGGCAGGTTTCTCCCTCAGCTTGTATTTCTTGGACGAAAATGTCCTGTCATCTGGCTGGTGGCTGGAGAAGTGTGACCCTCCAAGCCAGAGGGGATTTCAGGTGAAGCCCTGCACTTCTCTACACCGTTTGGGGCATTTTATGGCTGTACTTCTGTCTCTGATAACAGTGTGGTGAGACAGTCCAGCCTTGGGAAGGACCTGGAAATAGGGATTGTGCTTCTGATGCTTCCCTTCCCTTCCTGTGCAGAGCCATGTGTGTGGGAAGAGCCGCAAGGAAGGACCAGCAGCCAGGCTGACTGCTGGGTCAGGACATGGTGGGAATGCCAAGAAGGCATGGAGGTGGCCAGAGCTGTGCTTTTTCACCAAAGGCCAAGCTGAACTGGTTCTTTGAGGAGCCTTAGGTGGTTACACTTAGCTAAGAAGGGCTCGAGCCCTTGGATGATAGGATGACTGGGGACAGCTGCTCTGCAGAAGTAACATCACTGAAATTCAAGGGCGGATGCCAGAGGTAGATTCACTTGGGGCTTTCCATTGGCAGGGGTGATGAACAGGCATATCGCTCGCACGACAAGATAGCACAGCCAAGGGATTTACCAGGTGGAGATTCAGGTTGCTAGAAAAATGCAGCTTCTGACTGGCATGACCCATGGGCTTGAGCTTTGACAGAAAAACCAAGATGTCTTGGGCTCCAAAACTTCCTTTTCCCTTCCCCAAACTGAGTGTCCTGACACTGATGGGCTGGTACCTGTGGTTACCAAGGGAAGGCCAGGAGCTGCTTGGCCTGTGGACGATGGCTGGCTGGGATGTGGTGGCTCAGAGCTGCTGTCCCCTGGGAAATACAGAGCTGGGGCAAGGAGGGACCCCAGCAGCAAAGTCAGATGCTGGGATCTGTGGCTTGTCTTGCTCCATGGAGTCTTGGGGACCCTTCTGGGGCAGAACATCCCCACAATTGTGCTGTGTTTTAGGTTTGGCAAGTGTTTGTGGGGGGACACTTAGAAATGCCCTTTGAACCGGGCATGGCTGTGCAGTGGTGGGAGCAGGCGCTGCTCACCTGGAGCATGGCACGCTCCCTCCGTTGCAGTAGGTCCTTCTTCTAAAAAAGCTGTTTCAGCAGACCCTCTGCCTCCAAAGCAAGAGACTTGTCTCCTCTTGGAGCAGTTGGTTGGTGCAACCACTCTCCATTAGCTGGGAGGGCTGCAGAGGATGGGATCAGCCTGGGAGGGGTCAGGAGCAACGTGGGGGCACAGGATGATCTTTTTTTTGGTGATGGAGCAGTTGTAGCATATCCCCTTCCTCCGAGGCTCAGGCAGCCAGCTGAGCTCTGGGGTCTGCAGTCAGGGCTTCAGCCTGGTCCTTCCCTCTGCTGCTGCTGCCTCTGAGATGGAGGGTTTAGCACAGCCCATCGCCAGCAGCCAAATGTGTGTTGCCATACTCCCTCCTCTCCCTCCCAGAGGCTCCATCCCTAGAGTGGGTGGGCAGACACTGCTCTGCCGGTACCCTGGTAAAACATCTCCAAATTTCCCCCTGCACACAGGCAGCACTCTGGTGCTCATCTCGTAACCGAGCTGCTTTCTCCTTTATGTTGAAAGCGTTGGCTGGTTCGCCCTCATCGCCTCGAGGCAACCCGATTTGCTCAGTGGCCTTTAAAAAAAAAAAAAATCAAAGCCCACTGAAATGACAAGAACATCAGCAATGGGTGCATCCCCCTTTCC
The DNA here is from genome assembly GCA_013401275.1 of Pandion haliaetus. Classification (NCBI taxonomy): domain Eukaryota; kingdom Metazoa; phylum Chordata; class Aves; order Accipitriformes; family Pandionidae; genus Pandion; species Pandion haliaetus. The sequence continues at coordinate 147,222 of VYZV01000477.1, read as the reverse complement.
AGCAAACCGAGGGATTTGGGAGAAAATAGGTCACGTGGTCTTCATCCCATGCCACGTGGTGGACTTCCCAGGGCCAATAAGGTTCGGAGCCCTCTGCGCCGTACGGTGAAAAAATCACTGGGATTTTTTTTCCCCTGTAGAATTTTTCATCCTTTCCAAACGTGAAAAGACTGGCCATCTGTCCGGACCCCCCTCACGCCAAATCGGCACTAAAGCGGCTCTTTGGAGAAGGTAAGAAGATTTAAAAGATTGTGTTGGTGGAAGACCACCTGCCGCGTGCAACTTTTCCTACCGATGAAAATCAGGGAAGAATCATGAAATGAATCAGGTCTGGGGCTCCAGTATGGGTTAGAAGAGCTTTGAATGCTTAAGAGCCGTCTTAAGTGAATGTTTTGTAGAGGAAATTTAAGTCTGTGTCGGAGGAAAGTGGGATTATGGGAGAAATAGGTGCGCGAGCAAGGGGGTTAGCTTAAGTTAATGGCTGCTCCTTAAGTCTCTCCTATAAGATATTTGCAAGATATTTTTGCAAAGTTGTTTTGCAAAACATTTTTGCAAATTTGTTTTGAGAAATTGTCGTTCTCTGTTATAATGTGTGCGTTATTATGGTAAAATTCAATTTCACCTGTGTCTTGCGGCTAATGCCAAAGATTGTATCCCTCAGTAGGGAAGCATCCATCTCTGCGTTAACCAGAATATTCAGCCATTCCTAATTTGTGTGATTTACAGTGCAGGCTTTGGACAGTGTCATTTATGTATGCGCTCGGATGGGAATAACACAAATCAAATTGCCTTAAAGAAATTGATAAAAAAATAACATAGATGTTAATCACGTCTTAGTCTGGCAACACAATAAAACCCCAGCCCTGTTCAATTTAATTTTTACCTTTTAGTTCTATTTCCATTTTTTTTTCCTTATGCCAGGGAAATTTGATTTGGAGAGAGGAATACCTTTTATTATGAGGCTCGCTTTGTTTTCTTTTCACTTTGCCTTCAGATACCCATTTTACTGAGGGTGGCTAAATTCTTTCTGATACTGTCATGTTTCTATTACATTCTCTTTGGTTATACCATTGCTTTATAAGTAGAGAAGTGAAATATTAGTTGCAAAGGTTATAGAGGACTTAAATGCTGTTGAAATCAATCCCAAAATATCATCTCGTTATTATGAAGGGAAAATGTTCTTGGATGTATTTTTCTTGTCATCTGAGTTTTCTGAGATAATGTAATTTTAATGTGAACTATATTAGAAAATCTTATTTTATTAGTCGGAAGTCATGTCTGGCTTAAAAATAAACCAGGAACAGTGGATCAAGGGCATTGTGTTTAAGTTTCCATAAAATGATTGACCTTTGTTTTGACAGATGCAAAGACAGATGCTAGCCTGCATTTTGATACAGAAACCAAACCCTGAAAAACAGCAGTTTTTCCTAATATCTGGGGGTTTGCTTTTAATACAGAGTTCCAAAATAAATCAGTAATATTTCGAAGCTCTTAAACTCAGACTTTCCTCCTCTTTTATGGATTAATTTATATAAACATTTTTAGTATTCTCAGATACAAAAGCAAATTTAAAATTCTTTCTTCCTGAGAAATAACTGTAAAAAATGTTCTTTTAATCTTGCTGAATTAAGAGGACATTTCTTTCTGCAGAAAACCGTTCATTTTGGGGTGGAGAAAAAAGGCTACTGATCAAGACCAAGGGAAAAAAAACCTCTTTAAGTGGTTTCAATGTTATTTTAATGTTCATATTGCAATAGGTGCGAAATCTGCCTTCAAAATGCATTAGAGAAGCTGTGGGGTTTTAGCACATAGGATCAGAAAAATGAGAGTGCTGTTAGAATCAGTGGCGTGGGATGTGCAGAGCAGACCAAGAAAACCACCTCTGCAGTGGCCAGCACTGATCTGAAGTGGAAGCAGAGGGGACCTGGGTGCCTGCATGGGGAGATGCTCACTACCTTGCAGAATGCTCTTTCTGGGTAACTACCAACAATGCTTCTACCCTCCCTGGTTTGGTGGTCCCAGGACTGCTTTTCTCAGACGGTGATTATTTTTTTTCCTCCAAGTCGGACACCTGCTTGGAAAATGGGCATTTGCTGTGCAGCAAGTGGAGAGGGCACCTTGCCGGTGGCCGCTGCTGGCCATTGTGGCTCCCTGTGACGGGGGGGCTCATGCCTGGGACATGGGGATGAGCTCGATCCTGCTGGTGGCGGAGCACTTGCAGCCCCAGCTTGGATCTGTAGCGAAGCGATGTGCCTGCTCTTGGTGAAGCAGAGGATTCTTTCCTGGCCCCAGGACATGCTGCACAGGGTGGCATCTCTGGCATCGAGACCCTGTTCCTGCAGTGCGAGGGTGGGTGGCAGCCTCCATGGCTTGAGTTTGCCAGGCCTCTGCAGCTGCTTTTTGGCCGGCTGAAATGGAAAGTGAATTTAAATGCTTGCTTCCCCAGTGAGTCAGGGCTGTCCCCATCCCTGTAGTGAGCTTTTTTCAGCTTCTCACTGAGTGCATCCATCCTGGTGCTGCAATTGTTCACACACACACACACACATATCTGGTTTAATTTCTTTATTTAGGCTTTGCTAAATGAGCTGGTAGCAGGCAGCAGGTGCCAGTGCGGGACACCCACTGACACCAGACCTGCTCCACCCCATGGATGCACTGTCCACTGGAGCTGCCGGGGTAACCCATGGCAGAGGCAGGTCAGGGTGTCGGTGGTGCATCCCACCCTGGATTTCAGCAGAGACCCGCAGCCCCACGGGGATGGGACCACTGCAGCAGCCATGCCCTCACAGCCAGGGCCAGGTTTGGGGACAGGGGTGGTCGTTCCCCCTTCCCCAGCAGCCCTGGTTCCCAGCCAAGCAAATTCATCCATTCCCTTGCCTTTACATTTTGCTCAGTGTTTAGACCTGAGGTTACAGAGGACCTACCATGAAGAGGAGAGAGGAGAAGGCGGCACTCCTTGATTTTAATCGGGGTTGAGGTTTAGCTGAAGTGAAAACAGATTGGGAGTGACAGTTTTGGAGCCTGCTGTCAGGGTCTGAGCGCGGCACAGTGGCGATCCACCCCCGGCCGCTGAGGGCCCCCATCCTCCTCCTTGCTGGCCGAACCTGGGGAGAGCCACCACTGCCGAGTGTGGGACAGGAGCCATGCAGCCTGGCTCCACCGCCGGCATGGCCGCCGGACGGCTTTGTCACATGCCGCCCCCGCATCCGCATCCTCCTTCCTCACAGTGCTTTCAGCTGCAGGCAGTGTTAGGCAGGACATGGCTTTATGGTGGCCACAGAGCATGGACTCACCCCCCTCTGCCTTCTCCAGCCCCATGCAAATGGATGCTTGAAAAAGGAAGGATGGGGTTAGTGCTGCATCCCGACTGATCCACTTGGTCCTGACCAAGCAATGCCAGGTTCCTTCTCCAGGGCATGGAGAGACCCCAAGGGTCTCCCTTCCCATGTCTCCCATCAGTCTCCCATTCCCAAAGAGCATCTATGGCCAGGGTGAAGGTCACAGGTTTAGACTTGTGGAGAAACAGCACAGGCAGAGCACTAGATCCAGCCCTCAGCCCAGAGGAGCTGGGATTTATGAGACCAGGCTAGTCAGGGCTCCCTCGCCCTTCTCACTTGGTCCCCACTCATTTTGCATGGAGGGGACCAGCAGGATGATGCTGTACCCAGTCTGTCCCTTATGTCCCCAGCATGGTGGGGGGGAATGGGAAGACCTGCCTGTTATCCCATTCGTGGATCAGGAGGGGCTAGGACCTGGCCCAGGTGCTTTGAGACGTTTGGTGACATTCACAAGAGCAGCCCCAACCCCGCCCCATCTTTCATCCTGCACAGCATCTACTTTAAAAAAAAGATAAAATCATCAGCTAAATCAGTTGCTTTTTGTAGAGACTGTGCTGGGTCAAAATAATAGGCTTCTTGCCCGTCTTTACCTGGCACCTCCTGTTTGCCCCCGTGTGCTCTGGGTCAGTCTGTCTGTCCACCAGCACCTGGATAGACCCCTCCAGGGCAGCTCATGTGCTGCGAGCCTCATCCTTGTTTCCAGGGATTAGAGAGAGAGAAATGGAGATGGGATGAGGCAGTAGATTGCTTCGCTCTCAGGATGAAGGGATTTGTGGACTTCCCCCAGATCATTAGATTGAAAATGGAGGGAAATTACTGGGATGATGCTGCCTGCAGGATTAAAGCCAGGGCAGCCAGGAGGCTCTGGAGGAGGGGAGTGAGGGAGGTCATGGATGGGGGGGGGCAGGGGTTGTCTGCTCCTCTGAGCTGCGGGGAGATGCTCCTGGTTGCATCCTTATCTGTTTCGGAGGATGCACTGGAAGCAGATGCCTGCTGACTCCAGCTCTCCAGGATGCCTGAAAGGGTGTGCAGCATTATGGGCCAAAGTGGAGAGAGGGATAAGGGGACAGGAGGCCACGTCCCTGGTGGCTGGATCAAGAAAAATAGTGGTGGTGGAATTTGGTGCCTTCTCTGCAGGCATTGTGGCCACGCATGCATCCATGCAGCAATGGTGTAGAAACAGCACAGGCAAAAGTCTTGTGCTGGTTAAGTCCATTCAGCTCTTTTAGGTGAGGACTGAGTTATCCCCTCGAGGTTATGGTTAAGTCTGTGCAGTCTCTGGCACAGCAGCAGGATAAAGGTGCCTGTTTCTTTTTGCTTTCCCAAGGCCCTGGAGGTGCTCTCCTCTCAGCTGTCCCCCCAGTTAAAAGGATGCCAGGAGTGTGCCTGGAGCTCTTTGCAGAGCTGTGCCTTCCCATTTCCAGGCTACTGGAGAATAAGCCTCTTGTCGTCCGAGGTCCACACAGCTCCCTGTAGTCCCTCCCCCTTTATGAGCAGCTGGCATGGACCAATGGCCATGAGCATCCTTTTTTGGGTGTCCTTTGGCCTTTCCCTGAAAAATGTCATGTAAAAACTGGCACATAGGGAACTGCTGATTATCTCACCCCTTGATCTCAAGAGGGGTGTGTTTCCAAAGCTGGCTGTGCTGGCATCCTTTGGGCAAGACATGCGTCCTTCAGAGCTGATGCACAGCCCTGGCAGAGCATCCCTGGGGCATCTGTCGAGGCACCTCCTGGTGCAAGGCAGCATCTCCTGGCTCCTGTTTCTTAACCTCTGGCTGGGGGGGAAAAAGGCTAAATTGGGTGCATCCCTGAAGCATGACCAACCCTGGGCATAGCTCTGTGTCAAGGTTATAAGTGCAGTTGCCCAACAGAGATCAGCTTTATTTGCAAATACACAAATGTTTGCAAGATTTAAACAATGATGACTGGCAGAATGACATTGTCACCAACAGCATATGGCTGTGGGGAAGTTCTTTTCCAGTGCCTGACCTGGATCTTCTTCACTGCAGTTTTAGCCCCTCACTCAAGACCATTGCCCTGTCTCCCACCACCCTCCTGTCCTGCAGAGTCTTGGTTCCTCCAGCCCTTCCCTGTAGGCTCTGGGTATCTGGGGTTGCTCTCTGCTGGCTGGATCTGCCGTGAAGACCCACCTCATTCTTGGTTTCCTTCTGCAGATCCTGCAAGTTGAGTTGTCGCTCCCAGCCGTTTTCAGGTGGGTGGGAGCTCTTCCTTCTGGTTTTGTGCACTTAATTGCACACAGCCAAGCTTGGTGCTTTGCCTTGCTGAACTGCATCTTATTTTCTCCCCTTTGCAAAGCTTGCTTTGGCTTCTTGCTCTGCTCTCCAACAGCTTCCCCCACCTGGGCTGTCACCTGGCAGTTTAGCAGGAGTGCCACAAATGAATGTTCGGGGGGGGGGTGGGGTGTTAGAGAATTTCCCTGCCATCATCAAATGGTTCCATCTGCCCCCAGGTTTCTCTGGCTCTTTCAGGACAAAGCCATGTAGGACAGTATTAACAGCCTTGTTACTGCCACCCCTGTACTACCAGCTAGGGCATATCTCCCCTCTGTGAAGGCTTATCCCAGGGGGTGTTTATTGCTGATATTGCAGAAATGCTGGAGGAGCTACCCCAGCTCCCTTCACGTCACACAAGTTTCTCCATTGGCTCGGTCCAGCTGCCCTCTGCGGCACTGCTGGTGGTGTTTCATGTGTCCCACTGCATGTTCAGGGGTGCAGACATGGAGCTTGGCACTGAAGGAGTCATCTTCCCAGTCTCCATAGTGCAAGGCGGCGCTGTTTCAGCTAATTCACGAAACTTTGGGATTTTTCTTGTCACTTGGATGCTGCAGCAGAATCTGCCCCCTCTGCAGTGCTGAGGCTTGTGGCAGGGTCCAGGCTGGGGGTGCAATGCAGTGCTGCTGGCTCTGCCTTCCTGAGATGACCAGGCCTCCTGGGCTGAGTGGAGACCGAGCCAACACTTGACCCTTGCTGGTCCATCAGCAGCTCCTCTGGGGCCCTCACTCCCAGCCTCTCCAAAACGTTGGCTTGGCCATGGAGCGACAGCCAGTATTTCAGGCAAACACTGTAATGCTTCATTTTTATCTGTTCTTTAATCAGCTGGCAGAACAAAGGAGACAGAGCAACCTTCCTTATCACAAGAAATGTTATTTTCTCAGCACACAGGGTCTTGAGTCCACCCAGCACTTGCTAAAGACTCACAAACATCTGAAGATGCTCTTGGTCACTAAGTCGTAATGGACCCAACTGAGTAGTGCAAAGAGCATTGGCTCTCATCACCTCATGAAATTTCTAATGTACTTAAGCAGTTTGACATTCACCAAAAAAACTGTTTTTATTCGCAAATTGTTCAAACTGGAAGTGGCTGAATTAAAGTGTGTTGTTCCCACCCACCTGCTCACCCCAGCCTTCCAAAAGCAGCTTTAATTCACTACAAAATTAAACAAATTCAGTGAAGACCCATTATTATTCCAAGCAGGATTATCTCAGCTTGTCTTGGTGGTGTTCAAGTGTCTTGGATCACATTCAAGTCACTGATTTTGCTCAGGGTCCCACAATCAAAGAGCCCTGAAACCAGCCCAGACAGGGTTTTCTGGCTTGCACAAGGGCATCTAATAGCCTGCTCTTACTACACTGAATTTCCCTCACCGTTGTGGGTCCAACCTCGGCTAGCAACACAGCAGCAGCTCACATGAATGAATGGAAATTCTGCATCCCATAGATCTCTGCATATACATATCTCAGATACGGCTACCTAAATTTCCTCTAAACCTGGTAATCAACTTAAGCCTCCAAGTTTTGTCTCCTGCAGATGTATCAGGGCAAGAGGTAGGTGCTATCATCCTGCTGTCCTGCTGCATGGGATGAAATGATGTTCAAGACCTTCATCCTGGGGAGATTGGTAGGGAAAAGCTGCAGCTTTGTTCTCTAGCCTTCACACAAAACATAGTCATGATGGCACCGCCATTGTGACAAAACCAGTCGTTCTCCTTGGACCGGGCTTGCCTTAGAGATGGTGGAGACTAACACCATCTGACATGCGGAGCCCAATTCTGATTTCACGCATGATTGCTCATCCCTACACCAGCCATGCCCAGGTTGTGCTTCTGTGGGTGGCTGCTGCTGGTCTTGGTTAACTGTTGAGGTGCAGTAGGCTGCGATGAACCACATGGCGCTCAGAGGATGAGCGGGGACTCTCACTGAACATCCCTCCATGGTTTTCCAGTGCCCATGCGCTGGAGTCAGGGGTTTGTGCTACTCTGTGTTGTAGAGACTTGCCAGCTTTCCTGGACTGTGCTGGAGGTATGTGATGCTGTGCTTCTATTCCTCTTGGTTTATACATCAGGTCAGAAATCACTTTGAAATGCATGAAACCTCACTGAAAACCTACAAATGTAAGGTGGGTTCACCAGAGGCAAACAAGGCTGGTATGGTCAACACCCAAAGCAGGATGAATAGCCTGATAACAGCTTGTGGGTGCACCAGATGAAGGAGAAACCCAGGAAAGCAGCTGGGAATTTCCGGGACGGGAGGGAAGTCTTAGCACAGCTTTGGGCTGGTCTGAGAGCGGAGGTGTGCATTTGGCTGGGATGTGGCTAAGCCCACCACGGTGTGACAGGGCTGGAGCTATGGGTCATCATACTAGTTGCTCCTGAAGTCTAGCCAATACCAGAATCTAGAGCCAGTATTTCTCCCTGGAGGGCTCTGGAAAACCAATCCTGCTCTCTAGAGGGCAAAGGAACTGGGGGGAAAGCCATGCTGATGTGAAGAGTGGTAGGAAATGATTGTTTAGTAAATAGAGAAGAGCTCCCAAGAATTGCAGCCAGCAAAGAGGTTGGTGGGAGAAGCAGGAGTTAGAAGACCATCTGAGGCAGGGAGGCAGCAAAGAAGGCAGCAGGAGAGGTTTCTCTGATGGCCCTGACACTGTGGGCAGAGGAGCCAGAAGACCAGAGAGGGGAAAAGAGGGAGCAGAGGGTCCAGAGGAAGGTGCATTTGCATCCCCACAATAGTAATTGGGGTAATTGGCATAGAGGTGAGCGAGACTGCAAGAGCCCCATGGTGCACACCAGCAAGGAGAGGAAGGTGGGTTATAATTGCTCGTCACAGCCAAGGAGTGACATCCTGGGTCATGAGTGGAGACATCTCACCTAGAAGAGAGCAGGGAAATGGCAGCAGGTGATTGAGAAAGAAGCCTCCAGAGATGCCTGCTGTGAGGGAAAGAGCAGGGGCATTTGTCTCCTGTGATGCTTGTAAAAATCAGACGCAGGTGAGAAGTGGGGATATACTGCTGGCTGATGTACTAAGGCAGCATGGGGCATCTTTTTTTTCTTTTTTGGTTAGAGATATCTAAAATATTTCCACTGAAGCTGGAGAGTAAGTGGAGGAAAGGTCAACCAAAATTACTATGGCCTGTGGAAAATGGCAGCAGCTGGAAATGCAGCTTTATTGCAAAATGGCATTTGGTGTCACTCATGTAGGTGGTGCTACTGTCCTCTCACAGCTTCATCTTCTGACAGCTGAAGGCTGCCGGTGGCTGCTGCATTTCCATTTGCAGCCTGGGTTTAAGGGAATGCTTGACTTTGGTTTTCTGCTGTAGCATTTTTTCTCCTTCCACCCCTGTCCTGACCTGGCCAGACTGCATTGTCGTCATAATCCTGAGCTGGCTGCATCACGGTGCTTCCCAGACGCTAAAACGCAATGCTCAAAATCGCCGGATTAGGTCTTAATGGCAGGATCAAGCCACCGGGAGATGAGTGGGGAGAAAGCTCCTGCTTACGCAGGTGGACAGACAATGGTCCTCAGGAAAGCAAGCTAGAAAGTGTAAAATGTCGGAAAAGCAGCTTCTTTCCTGGATTCCCCTGCTTTTCTCTACATTTATCACATCTTTCATTTTCCAAGGGACAGAAAATGCTGGTCTGAGTATTCTGAAGGGAGTATTGAGAGGTCAGAGGTGTTTAAACATTTCCTTCCTCACAGTGGAAAATGTTGTCTTGAGTGATGGACTTTCCGGCCAAGACGTTAATCCCCAACATGAAAGTCTGCCAACCACATTAGAAATCTAGGCTATACCATGGTGTATTGCGGTGTGCTGAAGAACACTGAAGCTTTGTGGTCATCTTCAACACCTGGCTTTCTGCTGGTGGGGCTTCTGAAACACCAAAGGGCCTGGGAAGCGTGTTGGGTGTTTTTCAGAGTGGTATTGCCATTGAGCAACTGCCAAGATGCTCCAGGGTAGAGTCTCAGGGGTGGCCCTCTGGGCAGGTGGCACAGCAGCCCCATACAGACCAGTGCCCTGGGCACCCTGGTCTTTACCTGCACAGGTTGGCAAGGGCTCTTGGTCAAAAGGAGTCCAAGGTGTTGGAGTTTATCTGCACTGACCAAACCCATCTAGAACTGTGATTTTCTGGAGACTGTGTGATGGGCAAGGGGGGGGGGGGTGTGGGGGTGTGACAGACTTTCTTCTTTGAGTTTGCTTGGCAGTGCCTGTGAATTTCCCATCCAAACCTTTCAGGGAGGGGGTGGGTTATGCCTGTGGGACATTTTTGCACCGAGTTGTCCTCTCTGTTTGCTTTTGGAGAGTTTGAACAAAACATTGCTGTCCCCCAAAACAAATGCCTAGATGAAGCAATGAAATTTGAGCTCCGTAACACTGATGAGAATATTCTATGACAAGATCTACCAAATAAACTCCACCTTGTGTGTCTGTCTTCTGGCAGGACCATCCGTCCCAAAAGCACCAGGTTACTTTAGTGCAGATAAGGGAGACCCTCCCTCTGGACTTGGGGTCTGCAGGCAGTAGCAATGCTAGTATTAAAGCAAGAGAAACAGTTTTGTGATTGAAGCTCATTTATGAGAGCATCAACCACCTTCTCCAAAACACAGGCTGCTGCTATCATGTCCTAGGGCGGTGGGGGCTGTCTCGTGGGAGCTGCCCCCCAGGATCAGCAGCAGATGCCTTGGCTCTCCGATGGGCATTTGCAGAGGAGGCGTAAGCAGTGTTTGCTGGAGCTGCGCCGCAGGACTTGCTCACGCGTGGCTAATGTGCCCAGGGAGCCCAAGTCGATGCATGGGAGGAGGAAGAGGAGGAGGAGGAGGGCTGGCTTCAGCAAGCATGGAGCCAGAGATGTCTCCCAGCCCCTGCAGAGACACTGGCTCTGCCCGAGTTCAGCCGAGGCTCCTGCTATGGCCCATCCACAGGAGGCTGCGGGAATCCCAGCATCCACTTTTCCAGCTCCCATTTGGAAACCAGGCTGGAGAACAAAGTCCAGCCCAGAGCTTGGTCTCCCTCCCCCTATTCTGCTTCATGTGCTGTCTCCCATTTGGGAGATGATCATGGTATTAAATTAATTTAATACTGGTGTTCAGAATTCCCCTAATTAGAAGGTTTTGCTCAAATTTTAGGAAAGTGTCAGTATTTATGAGTTATCAGCAAGCATAAATGCAAAAGCGCTAGCTTAGGCAATCGCTCCAACCTCTAAAAAACTGGAAAGGAGAAAAATTGGAGTGTGTATGTTTGTGCGTGGGGAAGAGGAGTCTTTCTGCTGTTCTGGGTTTCCATTTTCCTTCCTCTTCTTCTTCTCCTTGGTCACTGGTGCCTTTTTGAGTCAGAGGGAATTCCTGATAGATTAAGGAAATTTTCCAGAATTTAATATACTTAGACTCAAAAACAAGGGAGAAGGAAGAACCAGATTGCTCTGAGTACTGATGATGCCTCCTCCGAGCACTCTCCCAAGAGGCAGCTGCATTTAAAAGGCCTATTTATTCTGCAATGGGATCATCCTTTGGAAAGACATTATCCAGCTGTTTTGGGGCAGATCAGTGGTGGGCACTGTGTTCCCCACACTGCAGAGTTCCCCTTGCTGCGGTGCAAAGACATTTGGCTGCTCCCCACGATGGCCATGCGTGGGAGGATGCGGCTCCAGTCCCCTGCCTGCAGTTGCCCAGGCATGACACCCAGCAAAGCCTCGCTTGGCTCTCTGTGCAACTTCTATTTTGGGGCCAAACTTGACACTTCTGTCTCCTAATGCTGCGTCTTTGACCTCTGCAGGGCTGCACCTGCTTTGCACTGGGTTGGAGTTGGGCTCTGGATCTACTCTATCCATTGGACTGGATGTAATGATGTCCTCAGGGCTTTCAAGTAGATGGACAAAGAAGTCATTTCAAAGCTGCTGTGAACTAGGCAGAATATGATGGTGAAGAGGAAGGGTCCGAGATGGGTCTCTCTCCAGGCAGGGAATGCTCTGAAATGCTCAAAATGGTGTTTGGGGGATAATTTTTCCCAGCCCTTTGTCCATGAAGAATGAGGGCTGTGGGGGGAGGCACGCGCCCAGGGTAAATGCCTCAGCTCTATTGTTCCCATCATTTCCATTGAGCTTATGAACCCCTATATAAAAGACTTACCTTTCACTAGTATGATTAAGAAAAGGCCAATGTAGCTCTCCCGCTCACTGGAGCATGAAGCGTGTTTAATTTAATAATGCTGATAAATCTTAAAGCCAGGAGCATTTGGCTAACACATGACCCACTTTTTCAATCAATTGGAAACATTTACATAACGGCCTGATGCAGGGTTCCTCCTGTGAGTGATGTGGAGCAAGGGATGGCAGACACCCCTGCCATAGGCACTGCCACTGTAGGGCATTTGGTGAAAGTAAAATGGTGAATTTGGCTAGTCCTTAGAGGGCAAGTCATGACCCACCTGTCTGGGACTGCCAGCTCTCCTGAGGCCACAAGGATGTGCCTGGGTTTAGAGCACCCTAGCCACCCAGCTGGGCTTTGGGATCCATCACCCCGGTGGCAAAGCCCAGACTGCTCGAGGGTCCCACCCTCACCTGCCAGCTCCCAGCCGTGGGGCTGGCACCCTGGGCTGTAGCTGCCCGGGCCACCATGGTTGGGCAGCTTGAAAAGGAAAACCCTTGAGGTGGTGTGGGGGGGTTTTGTGAATATTGCCTCTTCAAGTCATGAAAGCCACTGCCTGTGGATACGCCTTGACCATCAGCTGTGAAGAGCCTCTACCTTCCTCTGGCTGTGCTGTCAGAGGATGCTCATCAGCCAGGAAGGGGAGCTGCACCTCTGTGTTGGCGTGTACCAGCCTCGTGGGTGGCTGCAGTAGTGTTGTGACTTTGTTTCTTTACCTGCGGCAGGGCTAGATTACTCCTGGGACAGGACATCCCTGGGATGGCTGTGCCCCTGTACGGCTGGGGCACCTCTTCCATGCAGGCACTTTATCTCCTGGCACATCAGGAGCACCAGCAACACTGACCTCTACAAATCATCACATTGATCCTTTTCAGCATTGCTTCCCATGCACAGAAATCAGCACAGGGCTAACCAACACAACCAGTTATTTATTTTCCTTTATTGTTTACCTGCAGTGGGCTTGGTCTTGAAAAAGAAAGTTCCTGATCTCACACATAGTGCTATCGTGTGTCAGTTTGTTCCCATTACTCTGGTCCCCAACGTCATCACCTTCTTCCTCTGAAATATTCTCCTCCTCCCCACCCTTAGCAGTGCCTTTTGGCTTGACATCTTCAATACATTTCATTTCTTATCCTTCTTGTGATGATTTTACTTTTTTTCAGTTGTAACATCCAGTGGCCTCAAGATCAGTATTTGCAAGTAGGTTATAAGCAGCCTCATTCCCAGTGAGCTGTTCTCCTGTTAGCTCAGTGGGAGCACCATCTCCCTCCTAACTACACAAGTTCTATCGCTTTTGGGTTTCATAATAACTTCTTGGAAGAGGTTTTACATCAAACCCATCTCTCAGCCATGATTTGTGCATTGCTGCATGTTTATTCATCCGACTGCCTCTTTGCACTAACGGAATACTTGAGAACTGGTTTACCCCCCATTTTCTGGTCACATAGGTCCATAAGTCCCTGTCTGAGCAAAGGAAAGTGCCAGATGCTCGTGACCAGGATGAAAAATCTCCTATCTGATATATACTGAGGGATTAAATAACATGGGGAAGAATTGCTACAAATCTCTTGGCATTGCACATGAGGGATGCTGACACCTCCCTCTGAGACAGGACCAGTCTCCCCATGCAGTAGACTGCAGAGACATTTCATATGCCCGGTCCTTGCACAAAGATGCTGCTAAGGAGGCATCAGGAAAGAAAAAGGAAGGATTTGTGGCCGTTCTGTGAATTTTTTTCCCCTGCCTTCAAAACATCAGTGGCGTTTTTCCCTCTAGAGGGCAGAGGAGGAAAGAGAGAGAACAGGAAGGGAAAGGACCATGACAGCAACGGGAGAACTCACACAGGTTTCATGAGATACACGCAAAACATGAATGGCTGGAAATGGCGTGGTCCTGAGACACAGTGCCCAGCTAGGGTGCTCACAAGTCGGGATGTAGCAGGTGTGTAACAACTGGGGCACCAGCTCCATCCTTCCCACTCTGTGCTCCTGGGGTCAGATAGATATTTGCTGGCTCCTGAAAAACTGGCTTTTGATTTTCTGAGTGCCCATTCACACTTGAAATGGTGAATCTTGGTTTGCTAGATAGGTGCTCTGGGTCTTTTAAATACCAATTCAGCCAGGCTTTGGCCAGGCTGCTCCGCTGATTCCCTGCTCCTGTGTCCGCATGTTCAGCTGGGCACAGCTGCTTTTCAGCTCACACAGGTGTGGGCTAGCCATCTGGCTGTGCCACCTCAGACACTTGAGTCTTTGCTCCCACAATGGCTTTTGCGTAGCTGCTGGCAAAGCCATGGCAGAGCTACAGGCTGTTCTCAGGCTCGCACCCAGCGCCATCCCTGTGGTGAGCAGCCAGCCTGATCTGCACCCACTAAGGTGCTCAGCCCATGACATCTCCCTGCTTCTTCTCCAGCTGTGGCTTTCCTATGCCCTGCTGCTCTTCAGGGTCCCTCCCACATGAAAGAATGTGCCTGCTTTGGGAGAAAACCTTTCCTCTCTCTGTCCCCAGGTGATACGGCCGTGGTGCTGTCTCCTTCTGTGCCGGGGCCACCCACCCAGCTAACACACGTCTCCCATCCCCCAGTAGGAAATGGAGTCCAAGGTCTCTGAAGGCGGCCTGAATGTCACCCTCACCATCCGGCTGCTGATGCACGGCAAGGTAAGGGGCTCCTTGCAAGGAGGTTTCCTTGCAGCTCCCTCTCCTGCCTCTGCTCCAGCTGTGCCTGGGTCTGGCCAGCCCCACAAGCCGCCTCTGCAGCCCCGGGCTGCCAGGAGCAGGTGTCCTCCTTCTGATGGGGAGGGTGGCATGGTGGCATGGTGCTCCTGGCCGCTCTCATGTCTGCCCCCTCGCCTGTCCTTCTGCTGGGGACTGTGCACCTGGTCTTTGCTTCATTATGGGGTTGGGCTGGATTGTCTTCATGTTTTGTAATGTTGATTCCTTTGTGTTTGGCTTTTTTTTTTTTATATAGGAAGTTGGAAGCATCATTGGAAAGGTAAGGACATCTTTTAAATGTGTATTTAATGCTATTGCCTGCACAATTTGCTGCCTGTGGTGTGGTAGATGCCAGTCACCTCTTCCCTGTAATGTCCCTTAAATGTTCAGTGTGCATGAGCTTGTCACTGGGTTTGTGAGACACAAATGATGGGAGACCCACAGAGGGATCAAAGANCCCCCCAAAAAAAATTATTTAGTGCTGTTTCCAGCTGCTTCATTGTGGTAACAAATGGGTATTTATGATCATGTTGCCCTGATGTGTTAATTAAATAGATTCATTAGGAGAGATAAAGAAATGTCATACAAACCCATTTAAATTCTGCAGCACTTCCCTCTGAGGTCACAGGATGCCATTTAGCTTGTGCAGAAAAGCTGTATGAGGTGCTCTGCTCCCTGGTGCTTGCCATGGTGGTTTGGAAATTCCTGGCTATATAGGATTGGGGTTTTGGTGTTTTCAAAAGGCAAGTTTGTGGTAGTGAAGATTTGCAATACAAACACCTTCTTCTGTACGCTTGCACCTTATTTTTCCATCAGCCTGTCCAGCCCTGGAAAGATTTACAGTTTACCTGCTTTACATCTGGATATAAAGGTATTAGATCTCTCTATAGGTACTAGATAACTGCCCTTCAAAGCCACTCTGAAGTGCAAGCTTTTCTCAACATCTGATGAGTTTCTGAGCTTTTTCCATGCATTTTTCTTCCTAATAGGAAATGTAGAAAGGGAGGCAGAGGCTGCAGTTGTGCATTTGTAGCTGTTTTGTCTGTCATGTCTTACAGACACAGGGTGCAGGGCTACAACGGCTTACATCCTCAGCTCTTCAGCTAACCATTGCATGGGGATGAAGGGCCAGGCATCACAGAGCTGTCCAAATGTCTGGCTATGTGTTGCCACGTATTAGAGAGATGTGTGTTTGGAAGGGCTGTTTTGAAGGTGGAAGTCTTGAATTTTTAGTAATAGCCTGTGTTTCTGCTTCTTATTTCAGAAAGGAGAGACCGTGAAGAAGATGCGTGAGGAGGTGAGCAACCCTGCTCTCTCAAAGGATTTGTAGGAGAAGGGGAGAGGAGTGGGAAGGGCCGTCAGGCTGTCCTGCCCAGTAGTGTGCAGCACAGCGGCCAAAGCTGCACATTGTCCTGTGTGATAACTGCCAGGGTCAGGACATGCAAGGCAGCTGTGCCAAGAGCTCTTTGGGCCAGTTTTCTCACTTCATACTTAAACAAACTCCTATCGCATTTAATGGGAATGTTCCAGAGCCAAGAATTTGCTCTTAATGAAACATTGAAATTAAGTCACTCGTAAGATGCTTGAGTTTGTCCAAAGCCTTTGTGCCTGCAGCTACCAAGGAGTTATCAGATCAGTAAGCAGCACTCTTCTTTTTACAAGCAATGATCCCATGAGCTGGTCTTGCCTTGATTGTGTGGGTTTGCATTGCAGTAAAATACCCAAAGAGGATGCTTGGAAACCCTTTCTGAGGGTCAGGGTAAGGCAGCTCTGGGAGCACCACAGAGGATAGATGGGAGTTTTTAAGGTTAGATGGGATGTCAAGAGGCTGGCACAGAGGATGATGAGGGACCAGGCTGGGACAGGACCCAACCCAGAGGAAGGGCTGTGCCTTCAGTGCATCCCCGTGGGTTGCTTGGCTGTGGCTATTCCAGGTCTTCCCTTCCTTTCCCAGAGCGGGGCAAGGATCAACATCTCAGAGGGAAACTGCCCTGAGCGAATCGTGACCATCACCGGCCCCACCGATGCCATCTTCAAGGCTTTTGCCATGATCGCCTACAAATTTGAGGAGGTGAGCAACATGAGCCCTTTCCCCCAGGACGGCAGAGTGAAAGGGTCTGCATCCAGACCCATGGGTGGCCCACCAGCCAAGGAGAGCTCTGGTGTGCCCACTGCTGGGGCCAGCAGTGCAGATGGGCCTGGGTACCTCCAACCCACGCGTGCCTGGCTGGACTTGCTTAACTGGTATACAACCTTGGCACAAAACCTTCCGGACATCTCTAACTAGGCAAGAACTGAGCTTCAATGAACTGTCCCAGAGGTCTTGCAGATAATTAACTGCAGGGATGCGCAGTGATGCAGCTGCAGTCAGACACCAGACACACTCCAGGGGACATGACGCTTCTTTTCTGGCCCAGGGCATGTGGGTTGACCTGGATGGCAGGTGTCTGGTTGGGTACCAGGGCCTTACGCATTGCACTCTTCCTTCCCAAGGACATAACCAACTCAATGAGCAACAGTACTGCTACCAGCAAACCTCCGGTGACGCTGCGACTGGTCGTGCCGGCTAGTCAGTGCGGCTCACTGATCGGCAAAGGAGGCTCCAAGATCAAGGAAATCAGGGAGGTGAGTCAGACTTGATTTCATTATGGCATGTAATTGCAGCTCCTCGGAGCTGATCCGCAACCAAGGGGGAGCTGCCTTGGAAAAGGGGATCTTTATGCTGCTAGCATTATGCATCACGTTGCTTCCCAGGACAGTCCTGCTGACGTAGGAGCAGCATCCCGTGGGACCTTGCTGGCATGCTCCTGCAGATGCAGGCAGGGTGCTGCACCTGAGCTCGCACAGTGCAATGCAGCTCTGGGGAGGCGCGTGGCATCGGAGCTGGAGCTGGCTGCAAGGAAAGGCATTCAGCTGTGGGATTTCTCCTCCTCTGTCTTTCTGTCTCCAGTCAACAGGTGCTCAGGTTCAAGTGGCGGGGGACATGCTGCCCAACTCCACGGAGCGGGCGGTGACAATCTCGGGGACACCCGACGCAATTATCCAGTGTGTCAAACAGATCTGTGTGGTGATGCTGGAGGTACAGTCTGTAACAAAGGGGGTAAAGTACATAGGAAAAAGCCCAGCTGGCACCACAACAGCGCTGGGAGCTGTGGAGTGTGTCTCATACCCTTCACCACGCGTAGTCGGACCACTCTCATTTCCTGGTACCTCTGTTTGAAACCCACCCAGTGTGTTTTCCCCATCATTGTCTGTTGTCTCTAGTCCTGCAGTGGAAACCTGCCTGGTCAGGTGCCCCAAAGGAGATGGTTTATGTCATTGCACAAGGTGGCTTTGGGAGACAGGGGTGCCAGAGGAGGCCAGGCGGGCTGGGACAGCCATAGCCTGGTGTCCCAGCAGCGCAGAGGGTGCTGTGGGAAGGGAACGGGGGCTGAAGCCACTCCACCAAGTGCCTGGCCTCCTCTGCATGGGGCTCATGGTGCACCATGAGGACCATGGCTCTGAGGAGAAGGCCAGTGCATTCCCTACATTGGGGGAGCCAGGGCTGGGAGCGCAAAGCTATGCTCCGGTGAGGCACAGCAGGAAAGGTAGTTAGGAAGACTGGTAGAGAGCAGGGCCCGTAGGGCGCATGGATGTTTCTCCAGGGTGCTGTTTTCTGGGACAAATGCTGATGAGCAGAGCTTGACGATCTCTGCCATGGAGAGATACTGCTGTACCAATGGCTTATTGTCAGGGATTACCACAGGCACATGCCCCATGTCCATGCCTGCCACCTCAGATGGGAGAAGCTCCAGGGGGAAACCCCTTGGGACACAGGACGGTGACACCCTCTGCTCCTGGTGCCTCCCAGAGATAGGCAATCACGGACCAATGTCAGGCCCCTCTGCCTTACTGCACAGCCCACACACCACTGCCCTTTCATGACAAGGAGGAGCGCATTTGCTGCTGCAAGAGCTTCAGATGAGGACAGCAAGTCTTGGTGGAGGTGAAGCAAAACCAAATATAAGCAACTTCAGTTTGGCAGCAGCACAGCTAAGGAGGAATTGCTATGAGCCACATTACCCACCACTGCTGGTAGTGATGCTCAGGCGGGTACACTGTGCTGCCAGAGGAGTGCAGTTTTAGCTGCACAGTGACTCCAGGTGATGCTCTGGACTGTGGCAGAGATGGGCCTGAGGTGATGCTTGCAGGTGTGTTATAAAGTATTCTGTGGCTGCTGTTCTTACCAACCAAAACAAGGGGTGCTGCTCCTCTGTATGGCTCAGCAATGGGAAAGAGAAGAACTTAGGAGTTTTCTTGCAGTCTGAAATCCAGGAAGTCCCCTGACTTTAACAGCTTACAGAGACGTTCCTTATAACCTTTCAGTTTTAAATTATCTTACCGCAGAAATCCTCGCTCTTCCCCTCCAAGATTTGTAAAGCAATAAAAGAAAAAGCAGGTTTGTGATTATAGAGGCTGTGCTTTGATTTTACAGCTTGCCTGCAGACCTGTGCTTAGCAGGAAGATTTGGATATGCCACTTGGCTACAAGTGGACATGCAGAAGAATGTACAAAAAAAAATGAAAAATATGCCATGAGATAGTGTTATTTATATTGCCTATCTTTACATAGCAGTAACTGGGTCATTTCACTTCACATAGAACCAGGAGGCTTTTATCTGAAATCTCTCCTGATCCCTAGAAACCTCCAAAATCTCTGCTATGGCCTGTTACTTATGTTCAAAAGAAAACCAACTGAGATAACTTGGGTGAGAAGATCCCGTGCAGTGTGATGCATCACTCCAGCTTGATGTGCATCACTACAGCTTCTGCTTGGACCTACCCAGGTACCAGTCAGGCCACAGCAGGGAGGAGTGAGCTGTCCCAGCCAGCTGGAGCAGGGCTGCCCTGGGTCACACTGCTGCAGGAGGAGGGCTGGGCACGGTGCCTCTGCTGCTGGCATCTGTCTGCTCACAAGGACGGCTACCACCATGCAGCTCTAGCATAAGATCTCTGGAAAATCTGGTGTTGTCATCTGAGAGGGATTTCCAGCCTCTGGTTCCTCCAGAGCTCAGCACTCTGGCCGAAGTGATCACTGCCACTTGTCCCACCAGGGCATGGGAAGTCTTGACCACAATGATGGCGCTTTGCAGCATCCACTGCACAGTCATCCACGTCCCAGCTTGGATGGCGATAGACCAAACTGAGTCCTGAAGGTGACCCTGCTCCAGAGGGCTCAAAGACCTTGAGAATTGTGCCGGGTTGCTCAGACAGGCTGCTCACTCCTTCTGATGCCCATGCTCACAATGCCATACCACAGCTCCTGGTGCTTGGCAGGGCTGGTACGACTCCAGGGCAGGCTGTCGACGTGCAAGACCTCTCAGGTTGCAAAGAAAGCCACTGCATGAGGAGGCTCCTGGCAGCCAGGGATTAAAAGCCTAGTCCATGGGTGTACCTCCCCATCTTGCTGCTTGAGGGTCTCATTGGCGTGTTTTGAGGAGGGTGCTGAGTTCCAGCATCAGGCTTGAGTCTAGACCAGGCAGCACAGTTTGCGGAGAGCACAGTGAAGGTGAGGGAGTCAGCAGAGGTCCAGGAAGCAATTTAGGGGCCCATGCCTTGGCAGGGGATCTCCCGTACCCCAAGTTGTCCTTGTTGTTCATTAAACACCTATTTCCCCTGTGTCCTCCTGTCCAGAAACGCGGTTTGCCTGGTGCGGGTGTTGCTGGCGGCGGCCCCGGGGGCCGTGTTCCGTCGGGTGCTTTCTAACGCTCTTTTTTGCCGCCATTCCAGGAAAGCTGTTCTAATGTTCTCTCTCCCTCTCCTTGTCCCTTTTCCTAGTCCCCACCAAAAGGTGCCACCATTCCCTACCGCCCAAAGCCCGCCTCCACCCCTGTCATTTTTGCAGGTGGTCAGGTAAGAGCCGACCCGCTTGCAGCCTCCACTGCCAACCTCAGCCTTTTACTGCAGCACCAGCCGCTGCCCGTTAGTGCACTCAGGTTTCTTGCCTTCTGACTTGCATGGTGTCATCCCATCCATTGCGTGCCATGGCAGATGGACTGAAAGCTCTTTGCAGAACTGCTGGCAGTTTGCAAGCCTGGGCAGATGGCTTAGCTCCTGCTGTGATGGCTGCTGGAGGATAAGGAAAGAGCCAGCCCGGGGAAAGAAGGTGTTAGCTCTGCCAGACACTCGTGCACCAAGAAAAGGCTGGAGTTTGCTTCATTAGACCCAAATTCAGTATTTGCCAACAGCTAGCAGTGTGAAGAGAAAATGAGAAAAGCCTCATTGAACAAGAGGCCGTGACCATGCTCTCACAGTGGCTGCAAGTGTTTATTTTCTGGCATCTCTAGTCCAATTAAAAATAACTTTGCATAGTTGTAATTGATCTGAGATAGGAAGGGCTCATGCCAGCCACTCCAGGACTGTGCTGAGCCTCTGTTCAGGGCAGTCTCCATGAAAGGGTCATCCCTATCACTGGTGCTGCTTCCCCCCAAAATGCCATAACCTCTGCTGCAAATCTGGGTCTCAGCTCTGCCCGTGGGAGAGCCTGCATTGCATTGCCTTTGGTGACATTGCACAATGGTCGGTCTGCAGGTTTGCAGTCACAATGTGGTATTTCTTTGGGAAGCGATGGCAGATTTTTTCTTTGCACAATAACCACCACACACATGTGCCACGGGAGCTGGTGGTTGTTCTGCAGACACAAATCAGCTCCTGTGGCACATGATTTATAAAACAAGAGCAGTTGAGCAGGTGGCTGCTTTTAAAAAGGGGACTTGAACCATTGCTGTTTCCACCTCATCTACTTATCTCGCCTGGTGACCAAGGACCTGCCTGTAGATGCCACCATGCAGTGGTCCACCAGTATCTAGCAGGAGAGGTACTTTCCCAGGAGCTCCAGCAGCCAGGTAGAGCCAGCACCACGAAGCTACAGCTAATGCCATCCAGAGCAGCTCCACATGAGTTACTTTGTTTCTCCACAGCCATAATAAATAGCAGAAGGACAAACTAAGGATGGGAGCAAAGCCCAAAGCACAGGCTATTTCAGGCAGCATGCTGAATTAGCATCTCTTAGTCATTGCCAGCATCAGCAGGAGTGTGTCGTTTGGTCTGAGCAGCCGTCCTGGAAAAGAGCTTTGAGTCCAGCTGCTTGGTGATCTTTTCTCAAAAGGGAGAGTAAGATGGAGGTAGTGTTTCGCCTGCTGGTGAATGGTTGGTGTCTTGCACAGAAGTGACGTTGTGGGAGGAAGCGACCATCTCTGAAACGAGAGCTCTTCCCTGCAGCTCCTGAGGGAGCACTGGCAAGCCCCTTGGCTCTGCCTGAGGGGTGGCACGGGGTGGGTGGTCAGAGGACAGCAGGTGACGGGACTGCGAGGTGCTTGGAGCAGGTTGAACCTGCAGGAGCTCAGCAGGCTGAGGGACGCAGTGGCTGATGGCAAGTGCCAAAGGGATCAGCCCCATCATCCATATGCAATATCAGCCTCTGCAGAAAGCTGGGTGTCACACAGGCAGGTGCTGTCAGAGTTGGGTTGCATCTGTCCAAGACACCTTCCTGCCTTTAATTAGCTTTTTCTAATCAATTTTTCTAATTAAAAAAAAAACAAAAAACAAAAAACAACCAAATTAAACCACCAGGAAAGACTGAACATTTTAGAGCAGCCTCTGCCACATCCCCACAGGCAAACTGGTCCCCATCGTGCTGGGACACCAGCAGGTACTGGGACTGCATGGGGCTTTGCCTCCTTTCTCCAGGATTTCAGGGGGTTTCCTCACACAAAGCACTTTGCTGTTTGCAAATGATGTGGCACATTTGCAGGAGGTTCAGAGGGGTTTTTTTCTTTTTCTTGGCTATCGTTACTCTCCCTTTTTAAAGTGTTATCCATCTCTTTTGCCATTTCTTTCAGAATCATCTGAATAATTTGTCAACCAGTGAGATACATTTTGCTAGCTGGTTAAGTCCTAAATATTGGGCTCTCTAGTGTCTGGCTCTGTACCCACAGCAGTGCTTATTTTCAGGCTATTTACAAAAGAGAAAGGATTGCTACAAACGATGAGGAAAGCACTAAATAATTTGCCTAGGAGATGTCTGCATGGGTTTGTCAACTATAGCTGGTGAAAGGTGTTGCAGTGCAGGCAGCATGTCCTTGAGCCCTCTCTATGCTTGCTGACATGTCAGCACCGCGCTGCCCAGCTGGCTTTCTGCGTGGCAATGCCTTTTCCCCCAGAAGAGCACTGGAATATACTGAGTAGATGTAAAGCATGTTAAGAGTTGTGCACCTGAAAATACAGAGAGACTCACTGCACTGGCTTGCTTTCTAGGATCACATTTAGGTGCAAAGGGCAGCAGTGATGTTACCATGCATCCGCTACACAGATAATTCTGGTTTGATGAATATCTTTTGTACGCGAAGCCCAGTTGTCCCACTCCATGCAGTTCTGGCACCTTAAAAGAGCCGTTTCCTTCCTTTTGGAAAAGCCAAACTGAGCCCAAGCCCTTCAAGTTAGGTAGCTCAGCGTGCTCTGGCTTTCATCAGAGGGGTACATTTCCCTCCCACCCCAAGGACTCGCTGCCCCAGCTAATTTAATGCAGCACAGAGGGGCTCTTCCTCTGGCCTAGCCAGGGGGGGTGCACGGGGCAACTGCTCACTGCATGGAAAGTGCTTCCCTCATCCCCTCCAGCCTCAAAATAAAGCCAGTTAAGTAAAAATTCAAGATACCACACCCCGCTTTCACTGGCAGCTGAGCGAGGGGAGAAGTGTGCCAGTGGCATAATGCTCAGTTCCCTGTGCTTGGTTATTTGGGGGTAGCAAGGGGTCCCAGGCAGAGCAGAGTGGGGGATGAGCTTCTCTTCAGCCCCTGCATTCACAGCATTTACCCCACATTAGGCAGAAAGGAGCAAAGCCTGGGGATGGTGGTTCCTGCAGAGACACGGGGCTTTGCCACCGCCTCCTGCCAGCCCTAATAACATGTTTTTTTTCTTTTGCAGGCCTATACAATTCAGGGACAATATGCTATTCCACACCCGGATGTGAGTTTTACCCTAATTTTTCTTATACCCTTTTATATCACCTGCATGCTGCTGTTAATTCACATAATATTAATATTAGACAATAATATTAATAGCATATTTTCAAAGTAACTGGCCGTGTGTAGTATCTGTAATACCTTGAATAGCCTTTTAACCTGTTAGCGCTAAACTTTATTAATTCTGAGGACTTGGCCTGATGCTAAATTGTTTGCATTGTTCAGTGCTATCCCTTTGTTCTGAGACAAACCATACTCTATGCATTTTGTGCCTCAAAATGATCAAAACATGCAAAGAAAGGGAAAAAAAAAATACTTCCCTCTCTATTTCCCCCTTGTCGGTAAAATGTTGGTAATTCAAGAGCTTATTTAAGTGCTGAGTGCCTTGGTGGGGTGGGGAGAAGCCAGAGCTCCAGTGGTGCATGGTTTCTTGCTTGAAGCCTGGGCAGGGGGATGTGCCTTTTTGGGGGTCTTCTTCCGGGTGACTTGGAAGCAGGCACTGAGGTTGGGCAAAACACCATCTGCATCCCCCAGAGGGATGGAGAGGATGGCCGCCCACTGTGCTGCTGGAATCTCAACTTGCTGAGGGCTCTGCACCTCCCCGCGGGAGCTGGACCCCAGACCAAAGTGGTCACCCTGGTTTTGACAGCTGTCTCGCTGGGTTTGTCTCACTGTTGCCCAGGAGGGGAGCATCGCGAGCACAGACCCCGCTTCATATCGTACCCTTGGTGTGGAGACAGGCGCCGCTCAGGCTTGCAGCACAGATGGGTTTTGCTGGTGCTTGGATCCCCCTGCTCGCGCCAGGCTCCTGTGCCTGGGGTGGGTCAGGAAGCCACAGCATGTTTGCAGGAGGATGTGTAGGGAACATCTGCTTGCATGTCTGCGTGTAAAAGTACCAAAAGAAATAGTGAACGAGTCTATTTTAAAGGATTTCTCTATGAAAAGCAGCAGTGAAGCACTGCAATGCCAGCAGCTCCTTGCTGGCAGCAGACAGCTGCTCAGCTTCTGGGGTCATCATGGCTGATGTGCTGGGGAGCTCTTGGAAAAAGCTGGGATTTTCTAAATGTGTTTCAGAGGGGATATAATACCCGGTGAGTCCCACTGCAGAGGCCCCTTCTTGCTGGCACGCCTGTGAGTCAGGGGTCTGCAGTGGGGGCTGAGCACAAAATGCCGCTCTGGGCATGCAGCTTAATTGTAAGTGGTGTGGTCTGGGTGGAAAGCCTTCTCCAGCCATCCCACGCACAGGAAGAATATGATGTAGCTCGGTGTCCCTCTTTCTGGTGGGTGAGTTGGGTATTAAATCATGGGATTACTTGCATGACTGAGAACGGGGCAAGGCTGTCCAATACCACGAATGCACGCTCCCTACGGGAATAGTTAGGAGCCATAGACTGGATTTTAGGATCTTAGGAACAGTGATTTCACCCAATTTAGTGGAGGCTTTGGCTTTCCATGCGTCACCAGTATGCATGTATTTGAATAGCCTGATGTGATGGTTGCTCAGAAATATTCTTAAGTGTGTGCGCTTCACTTTTGCTCCCTAAGCAGAATATAAATAAATAAACCTGCGTATTTAGTGAGGGTCGATCAATATAGTCTTTGTCCCAGTTTTCCTTTGCAAGTGGTGGTGACATTTACTGGCTGCACTCTGCCCTACTTCCAGCAGATTTGCTGGAAAAAATTGTTCGTACAGGGGCCACATGCTCCATCCTTACTCTCATAACTCTTTCACAAGGATCGGTCATTTTAAACACTGCTCAGTACAGAAGCTAGTCTTGAACATGATTTTAGGGCATTTCTTTTGCTCTCACAGGTGTCTGTGTTTAGTGGATGCCTTTTGCAGACCTGTGGCTGCAGAGCAGGCAGTGTTCCAAATGCCAAAGCTAAAATGAGAGCTCCTGCCTTGATTCTCTTCCCTGGGAAAAACTCACACAGGTCCACAGGGGTTTTAGCTCACGAAGGGCTTCAGCATTGCCCAGGTACTTGTAAGTCATTCAGGATGTGATGTGTAGCTACCTGCCTACACGAAATTTGTGGTGGGAGATGAAAGGACAGCTGTGGCAGCCGGGAGTTGGGGACGCTTGGGAGTGAAATAAATGTCAAGCACAGGAAAGCTCCCAAACTGGAGCATTGCTCCTGGATATGCACCAGGCTTGCAGCTCATGAGATGTAACCGGGCATTGCTGTGGGTGCCTAGTGATGCTCAGCATGGCTGTATGTTGGTCCCAGCGCTGCTGTCCTGCCCTGTCCTGTCCCTCCCAGCAGTGCTGGTGGAGGAACTCCCCTCTGGTCTGCAGGGAAAACCAGAGTTTGAAGAAATGCTCTCAGGGTTTTGCTTTCGGCTTTTACCAGGAAATGGGAGGGGAGGTTTTTTGCGCACCACAAGCACTCACGTAGCAACTTTCACTTTAACACCTAGGCATAACCATCCTCTCCTCTTGTATGCTTTTTTGTTGGTGTTATTACGGGTGTTTGATAAGTATTACCAGTATCAGAAAGGATTTTGGTGTTTCCCCCATCGGGCGAAGCAGGACCCCTGCCCTGGGGCATGGTTGGAGCCCGAGAGGCTCTGCCTCCCCAATGCTCCTCGGCAGTGCCAGCAAAGAGGCAGGAGGTTTCATCTAGAGTCCTACCAGTGGGACCGGTTGTAATGAGGAGCTCCACAACACGGTGCAACTGGGCTTAATTTGGTAGAAAACAGAAGAGTTCTTAACTTAAAAAGCAGCAGTTGCTGATGTCCCTGCTACCTGCAGGAGCGGTGGTGTGCCCGGTCCTATCCGGAGCTGACTGTGTTTCAGCAGGAACCTGCAGTAGCGTGTCTTCAGCTTATTTTCCGTGCTGCACAGGGCGAGATGTGTACATGCCTCTTCTCGTGGGGTGTTGAGACCTCTCCCACGAGCTGGTGGAGGCTGGAAGTCCTCAGGCTTCTGCTGGGCAGGGCTCCCTTGGCTACCTCTCCGGGGACTTGCAGGTGTCTCCCCTCCCCGCTGCCTCCCTCCAGTCTCTCCCCTGGGGTGCTCAGCCCTCTGGGTCTGCTCTCTCCAGTTCTTCCCCCTCACCGCTGCCAGCCGGACCTCCCCGTGCTCCCTCCCCAGCCATGCTGCAGGAGCAAGGAGGTTTTTGAGTACTGTTTCCCAAAAAAACCGTGGAAATCTTAACTCCTGCCTCTCCCTCACTGGGGAGGGGATGGGTGCAATGAGCGGTTTGCATTTGGGGGTTGATGCGATCCTGGCAACCCTCTGAGCACCTGTGAAATTGCTGAGTGGGAGGTGATAAAGACCCTCCCTCCTGCTGACTGCTAGACTTCAGCCCAGTTTGTTTTGTTTTCTTTTTTTGTTTGTTTGTTTGTTTGTTTTTTCATTTGGAGCAGTGAAACAGAGCACAAAATGTATTCCAGGCAAAATCCTCTCTATGCAACCACTTCCTGACGGGGCACGAAACCTACCCAGCACAACAAGGGATACAAGGATCTGAAATACCTACTGGTCATGGCTGAAGCCCATACTTCTTTGTACTGCTAAGGGGCTTGTGCTCATAATGAGCTGACGTTAAGAGCCACGGTTTGTCCGTTTCCCAGAGGCATTTCCCATTGGAGGCGCAGCACAAGAGCGTTTGCTGCAGGGGCAAGCAGTCACGATGCAGCTCCAGCAGCACAAAGAGGGTCTTCTGGCTGCTGGCACAGATGGCCACCAGCCTGGCAGTGCCTTTGAGATGGCTCCTCGGCTCTAAAGGTACCCTGAAGCGAGCAGCAGCTTCTGGTCACAGGTTGTGAAGCCCGGGAGGGGAAGGCAGCAGCTGGAAGCGCCGTAGGCAGCAGCCTTGCTGCTGCTGCAGCAGCCAGCCATGCACCGAGATGGCCGCTCGCTCGCAGCGAAGGAGCTGAACCGTTTGACGAGGGGTGGAAACTAAGAATGGGCTTCTTGCTGGTATCGTACTTCAGACCCTGACCAAGCACTTCTGCAAAAGATTTGGGCTTTATTGCATTTTACCCAGGCCAAGTCCTTCTGCTAATGTTTTTGCCATGTCTCACCATGGCTTCCTGGTTTGGTTCTTTTTTGTTTTCTTTTCTTTTTTTTCTTCCGTTATAATTTTGTTCTTGATTTTCGGTGTGACTTGTTGTACTCTATGACAATAACCTTCTTAGCTCTAATGTCCCTCCTACCCCTCAGCAGTTGACCAAGCTCCACCAGTTGGCTATGCAGCAAACCCCCTTTACTCCCCTTGGACAGACCACCCCCGCTTTCCCTGGTACGTACCCACACGCCCTTTCTAGATATCCTTCTCTTCTTACCTGTAGAGTTTCTCTCTCTTTCTAAACTCATGCTATTTAATGGAAACAAGTAGGACAAGTAAAACTGAAGTTGCAATGTCCATGGGGACAGGTTAACAGGGAGACTAGATGGATGTTTGGGGGTTACAGTCTTCACGGGCGAGCTCTCAGCCATTAACCATGCACACCTGGACTGATCCTTTGAAGCCACGCTTACCTTGCTCCCAGCTTTGCTGGCTTTCCCAGCAGAAGCAATGAGTGCCAGCCAACCACCCTTCTGCACCCAGCGGAGGTAGCATTCCCTGCCGTGCGCTGATCCAGACCTTGGTGGGACATCCCTGCTTTCCCAGGGGCAACGGCTCAGCGCCGGCTGGGGATGCTGCCCCGGCACCTGCAGGGAGCGGTGCCAAGCCGGGCAGGATGGCACCCCAGCGCTGGGGAGAGCAATGGGAAGGAGCCACGGCTGTAGGGAGCCGCATTGATGGGAGAACAGCCAGACATGACATGGTGTGGCTCGGCAGCCTCGTCCCCAAGGCTGAAGTGGCAGTTAACGCATTTCACAGTGACCTGGGAAGCAGATAGAGCGCAGGGGATGGAGATACTTAAAGTACCTTTGCTTACTCAGTGGTCAAAGTGCCGGTTGGAAATGCCTTTTCTGACAGTATGTTCATCATATTTTGAGCTTCCTAGATGAAGTGACATTGCTTATCTCCTTGAAGGCAAAAGCATTAAACCTGTTTCTTCTTTGCTCTTCAGGAGAAAAGCTGCCCTTACATTCCTCCGAAGAAGCTCAAAATCTGATGGGCCAGTCATCAGGTAAAACAAAGCTACAGGGAAATAAGCAGGCTTCTGTTGAAATATATTTCTTAAATAGGACTGT
This sequence comes from Pandion haliaetus, assembly GCA_013401275.1. NCBI lineage: Eukaryota > Metazoa > Chordata > Aves > Accipitriformes > Pandionidae > Pandion > Pandion haliaetus. Next base: position 118,589 of record VYZV01000477.1, on the reverse strand, counting down.
GCCATTATTGTGCTCCTAGAGAAATTGCGGTATTTGTGGAGAAGGCGTCAGGTTTTCTTGGTGGGCAGGGAGAGACCAGGCAGCACTGTGCCTGCTGTTCTCCTTTGTACAGCATGTCAAAAGAAAAGTGCCTGGAGTTTATTGCCTAGTTTTTTGATGTTTGCATATAACTGCCACTGTGTAACAGAAAGACATCAGAGTCATCACCCTTATTCTTTCATTTAATTTTGCATAAACTTTGCTCAGAAACAGTAGAAAAATGCCTGCAGGAACAGAAATGACATGCAATTTTAGCCATCTCTAAGCCATTCACGGTGAGCTGCATTTTTAGTGGGACAGGACCCTGAGGAGCCAAAGCATGGCCATAATCTTGGAGAAATTTTGATGTCAAATGTCCCGCACATTCATCCGTATGTGCCGAATGTGCTTGTCTTTTATAACATGCCATTGCTTAGAGGAAATATCCTGGAGCCTGGCGGTTCATAGGTGATGTGAGCCAGACCTCCGCTGGGAGTAGCCAGGGTACACATGCTCTGCAGCCAGCCAGGGTACATCACATGCATGCTTCGAAAGTGTGTGGAGACATTGCCTAACTATGAAAGCAAACGTAGCCCAAATAAATAGACCCCACAAGACTATAGCAAATATAGATTTCATGATACCAGCCTGCACACCCTTGTTTTCTGTGTGCCCTGCTTTGCCCTTTGCAAAGGCACTAATCCTGCCCTGACCCCCTCATATTACAGCATGGGTACTGCATGTGTTTATCAGAGAGGAGGATCTGGTATGCTAAAATAAACAATCTCCAGGTAATGGAGAAGGACATGGCCATTCCTCGATGGCCATTGTGATGCAGGGGTGATGCAGTACTATGGCACCACGTGCCCCAAGGGCTTTCAGCAGCACCCGTGCCATTTGAGCATGGGGTGGGGGGGGGGCCTGTCTATGAATCTGAAGAGCCCAGCCTGCATTTCCAAAGACCCCTGAGTACTTCAGTGCTGCTCTGAGTCCATCTCCAGTGCTGTGCTCCCTTCAGAAGACATTTTCTGCCATACCCACACTGCTATCAAGCTGAGCCTTGTAACGCATGGCCAAGAGGCGGGGACACCCGCACCCTGGGGGACGTGTATTTGTGTTAGGTGCAGTCCATCTGCCCCTAGTCTGTGAGAAGGCTTGGCATGAAAGATGGTCCAGGGCTGGTGAAACGTCTCTTTCAGTGCAGCGTGCTATAAAGTTAGTGTTAAACATTGCACGCTGTGTAAAACCTGGGCAGGAGCTGTTTTGTGCAGGCATTAGTACACCCATCAGGGGTGAAGGAGGGCATAGGGCTGCTGAGTGGAAGCTTTGCATCCCCATTCCCTGCCTTTCTGTGTGATCCTGAGTGAAAAACAAGGGAGAGATACCTCCTGCCAGCGGGTGCCTAGGCAGTATACCCAGGCATTATGTCTCTGTAAGGCAGGTGCATGTGGGAAAGAACAGGAATCTTGCAAGAGCGAATTGAGGATACCTGATATTCTCCTTTCTAGGGGTGATTCTCAAATGAGTTTGCAACCTAAGACTTCATTTTAGTATTTTAGAAATGCTGGTACCCAGACAGACACCAGTTCAGACCTGCTGGGTTTTAAAACCTGGGCTGCTGTTGCTGGCAAAACTGGATGGGAGCTCCTCTTCTGTGGTGCAGAAGGCCTCGATGGAAATGCAGATCAGAAAAACTTGGCCATTGCTTGGAAGAGTTGCTCAGCATGGTTAAGGCAGTGGCATAGTGCCATGCAGCTTGAGGAAGCCCTGCTGGATTGGGTGACTAGGAATTCAGTGCTGCTGCTGTCTTGTGTTGTAGCAGCTCAGCACTTCCAGTCTCCTTGTGCTTCTTTTCTCTGCATCCCCTTACTCTGCACACACTGCTCTTAAAAGCCTTCCTCAGTAGTTCATATCATATGGATAACTTTTTTCTTTGAGGTTACTGCAAATTCCTGTTAGCCACCAGACAGCTTCTGTCTTGCAGATTTGACAGAGGACTTCCCTGCTTCAGCACTGAGGTGATGTAATATGGAAACCTGTGGGAGAGGCAGGCTTTGACCCGGCCTAGGAGCGTTACGGCATTCTGTCCTCTTACCTCTGGAGCTGCACACACAGGGCTGCTGGGTCCAGCCTTTCCCACCGTGGAGGAGAGTGCCCTCCCTGGCCCAGGAGAGGCAGGGAGGAAGCATATTGCTGCCTTCGCTCCTTGCCATGTGATTTTTGTAGGGAAGCAGGCTCTAAATCTCCATACTGTTTGCCTTGCTTTCCTTTGGGAGTAAGAGGAGGACCATCGGTCCTGGGTCCAGCTAGTGTGCATGTCTTAGCAGTCTGGCTTAAATTCAGTGTGCAAGCCTGCGGGGCTTTGACTTGCAAAGTACTTTGCAGGCTACCCTGTGCTCATGCTGCCGGATCCCCCAGGGAAGCCGGTTTTGGGGGTGCCAAGCTGCTGTTGTAACCAAGCAGCTCTGAGCTGCTGTGTCCAGAGAGGGCTGGAGAGTGCATGGACAACCCTCCCGCTGGCAGGCTGTCTGCCTTTAGGGTTGGGTTTCCCAGCCAGCAGGCTGTCTGCTGCTGTGTGGAGGAGAGCTTTGTGGGAAGGTGCTTTTCCCACCACTCTCCGTTGATGCTGCAACCTTGCACTAGAACCCAGCCTCCTGTGAAGCCATTCCCAGTGGGAGGATGGAGGGTGGGAAGCGAGATACTCATGGGGTAGCATCTGCGAGGCCAGCTCAAGGGATGCAGGAGAAGGTGGCACCCAGCTCCAGCAGAGTCAGGTAGCAACTGTCTTCCTCCTCCTTGTACCAGACTGTGTGATCCCCTTCCCCTCCCGGCCCCGGAGCAGGATGCAGCCTTTGCAGTGTTGACTGTTGCGGAAAAGCAGCGGAGCTCCACCGCACTGCCTCTGCAAGCTATAACCATTTTCCCTTGCATATGCCCAGGTTTGGATGCCAGTCCCCCGGCCAGTACTCATGAACTCACCATTCCCAATGATGTAAGTAAATCCAAGTGTTTCCTTGGCATGTGTGTGTGGATACACGTATATATACATGTGTGTGTGTGTGTGTGTATACACACATATATATATATGCCATGTGCAATCTGTTGGGGATCAGCCTGCAGCATAAAGCACCCATTGGACTTTACCCCGTTGGTAGCTTTCCTAGGTATAATCCTTCTTAATGCTCCTTTTCCCTTTCCAAATTAACTCATGAAATATACCTGGTTGACAGCACTGGGAAGGGGAGAGAACTCCCAAGCCAGCCCTGATTAAACCATAATTGCTTAATCTAGCACTGGCTCAAGTGTAGTTACTGGGAGGTTGGAGAGGAGGTAAGTGTATGTTTCTAATGCCACAAAGCGTCGCACAAGCTTTTGAAGGATTGCGTGTCTCATCTTAGTACTGATGGCAGTCAGCTTTTGGGTCTTACAGATGGAGGCATTGTGGTAAAGTGGATGTTGGACTGGGATATTTGCTGATATTTGGGATATTTGGAGTCATGCTGGGCATGCGGTGCAAGGAGGATGCTTGGAAATGCTCAGGTGCAAGGAGGTGGGATGGAGAGCCCATCAGAGCCGGCACTTGGATCCAAGGGTCTCACTCCTGGACTGGCCCACCGGTATCCATGGGTTTATAACCAGCGGGCGCTCAAATCAGGATCAAGGCAAGCAGGGCCATGACTTCTAGTCTCTGACCCCATCGCCATCACCTACAAGAACCTTCGGCCCATCCTCATCAGGAGTTTCTGGATTGGGTCTGGCAGCTGTTTCTACTTCTTCCTGCTGTTCACCAACACACGGCAGTGCAAGGGAAGGGCAGTGAGCCAGCTGCAGCTGCCAGCCACCTCTGCTCCTCTACATGCAAGGCCTCCTTCCACCTGAGAGATGTGGCAGCAAAACAGTTTCTCAGCATCTGCCAGCTGAAACCCTTGGAGATGCTTCACCCTGGGGCCAACCGCCATGGGAGGCTCTGTGGAGGAGTCTGTGGGAGATGGCGGCAGGGCTGATCCTGGGTTTGCTTCTGTCCATCCAATGAGGAGCTCCCTCTGGAAGGCTAAAGGGAGCTCTGCAAGCGCTCCTGAGGTTGCAAAAGCCACATCTATTGAGCATGGGGGACCATAGCCCTGGCAGCAATGAGGGCATCTTCAGTAATATCAAGTGACCCCTTGCAAAAGGGCTCACACGGGAGGAAAGGATGCCAGGGGACCTCCCACGGGACCCAGGAGCACTCAGAGATTTCGCTCACCAGAATCCCAGCTCTCATCAGACCTCCGCAGCATTAAATGTCATCACCTGCATCTTTCTGCCTGCTGAAAAATGCCTCCTTAGCTCTGCCTCCCGTTGTTTTGAAGGCTTTTAAACACTTTTTGTACCACCTTCCCTGGAAGCGGAGGGCAGGTTTAGGGTCTTAAAGCAAAAGATCTATGGGCATGTTTTAGCGGTGTAGATCAGCTTGGGGTTGTGCTGCAGTTCAAGAAAATCCGATGATATCCATCTTGTCGCTCCTTTGATGTCAGGAGAAACTTGGGTCTCCCCAGCAGGTTCCCATCTGTAAGGGATTTTCACTTGCTGAAGCCTCTGAGTTATTTCTGCGCCATGAAGACCAGGATGGGAGGCTGTTGAGCTGAACACCCCACTGCAACCCCCAAGATAGGTGATACCCTTCCAGCACTGCAGTGGGGTGTATATTCAGATCCATATGGGACAAACCACTAAGGTAGCCCCATGATCTGACAAAAGGACCAGTGAACATTTGGAGGAGTAGTTGTCTCCACTTCTACATTCTGCAGCTGCCAAGATTAATGTCCCACATATGAAATTCCCAGGTGCAACCGTGGAAGAGCTCAAATGCTGATGGCCAAGAAAGGCATGCAGAAACACCTCATGCCTGTGTTGGTAAAGCTGGACATCTTGGTATGTGTTACCAATCTGTGGAGGTGCTTCAGGGAAACATAATCTGATGCACAAATAAGCAAGAGCAAAGATGAAGACCACTGAGGAAATCCAAGCCATTGAGGACCATTGAGGAAATTCAAGGGATGGGCAATTGAGGAAACTCAAGCCTCCAGCTGGCTCTAATTTTTCACAAGAGTGTGAAAGACATTTTTAAGTAGGATTCTCCTCTTGTGCTGATGCCACAGCCACGTGGTGCTCTCCTGTCAACGGTGTGCACGCCGGCGAGCCCTTGCATTGCACCGAAATAGCTGAAGTGGGTAACAGAGGCACCAAGAGTATCCCAGCAGGGTAGAAGGAAGTGTGGGATGGGGTGATCAATGTGAAGCTATCAGTGGTGTGTGGCTGCACCAGCTGATGAGGGCGGTCTTGGGGTTGGGCTGTCCCCAGGGAAGGCGGCGGGCTTGTTTTCTTCTAGTAACGTGTCCTGTATAACCACCTTCAGGTTCACTGTGATTGGCAAGGGGATAAGTGCGGAGCACAGTCTTAAACATGACTCATTCCCATCCTTGCAAAACACTGACCAATTATTAGACCATGAAAATTATTATTACCAAAATGAGCCTGGTATAACACCTCACCCTTCTTGAAGCCCTCTGAGATGCTGGGCATCGTGTGCAGATAATTGAAATTTGTCCCCTCGAGGAGCAGAGCAGGGCAGGCTGCTGGACATGTCCTGGGAGGACTGTGCTTACATGCACCTGGGATTCACCGCAGGGTTGTCCCTCTCCTGTTTTCATGAGCATTAAGGTCACTCATGCCCCAGGGCAGAGGGAGGAAAGCTTCTGGCCAGTGCCGTGCAGTTGTGCTCGCGTCCCGCTGGTGACTGCCAGAGCTGCCGCTTCTCAGACGTTCCCTCCATGCTTTTTTTCTAGCTAATAGGCTGCATAATCGGACGCCAAGGGACCAAAATCAATGAAATTCGGCAGATGTCGGGAGCGCAGATCAAAATCGCCAACGCCACGGAAGGGTCATCGGAGCGCCAAATTACCATCACAGGAACCCCTGCAAACATCAGCCTCGCGCAGTACCTCATCAACGCCAGGTGAGACCCCCCCGCCGACCTCCACCGCCTCCCGCCACGNCCTCCCGCCACGGCCGACCCCGTCCTGCCAGTGTGGCGGGAGCAGCACTCGCTCCTGGCACCACGGGCCAGGAGGGGCTTCCTGAGGCCAGCTGGGATGGATGGTGGCTTGCTGAGACCTCTGAATGGGGACCAGATGTCACCAGTGGGACCTCTTCCCCGAGCTGGCACTTTGGCTGGGAACTGGGAGCTGCTTTGCTGCCAGCAGAGCAGCCGCGGGTTGCGCCGGTCACCTGCCCACCCACCACCCTCACTTGAGGATTTTGCTCGTGGGTGGGCGAAATCACCACCATCTTTCCCTGCAGATGAGGCAGGGGACAGGGACGGGGATGGCGCTGAACCGGTGGTGGGGAGGCATCATTTGGGACTTGCTCTCTGGGATCCCAGCATCGCTTACTGCCGCCTCAGAGCTTCTTCCGTGTGCTTCCAGGCCTCCCAAAGGCTTTCCTCCATCCAACGAAAATAATCAGTCCAATAAACGCAAAACATGGGAATGGCCTGATTGCTTCCTTTTCATGCTAAAAAGCTTGGTGCAGCAGGACTTTGCAGGGGCCAAGGGTTCCCAATGCCGCCTCCAGCCAGGAGGCAATACTGCCTGTGCCGTGGGGGTCCAGGCGTCTGGCAAGGGACTGCGAGGGGAGCATGTAGGGGAGGTGTAGCTGGAGAGGGATTGGGGACCAGCTCTGTGCTGGCAGTGAGCCGTGTCCGGGGCGCTCACACAGACCTGTTTGCCTGCGTCTACACACTCTTGGATCGGGAGCTTAAGGGGAGGCAGGGCCTTTCACTGGATTTGCGCCTGCCTGGCACAGCTGTGCAAGCCAAGGCAGTCCACCCGTCCATGCCTTCCGCCACGGGCAGAGTTGGTGCCGTACCAACCCACCACCAGCCCAGGATGTGCATGGCTGTGGGATGCTGCCAGCAGGGTCCTGAGAATGGGGGGCTGTTGGCAGCGACTCTGACATTCACTGGGATGTGGGCTGGGAGCACCGGTGAGGTCTGTATGTGCTTTCTCCTCCTTGCACCCAACCCACCTCAGCCCTGACCTGCAACAGACCACCACCATCCCATCCTGTCCCACTGTCCCTCTGCCCACACCCATGGCACCTCTCCAGCTGCTCAGGAGAGGGATGGGGCTGGCCCCACACCTGCGGCCATGGCCGAGTGGCTTTCCCTGCAGCTCCTTGCCGATCCCCCCCACCTCTTGAGACAAGAGAGAGAAAGAAAAGAAAAACGAGTGGCTCTTCATTACTGGGAAGGGCTGGCTGAGATGCAGCCTGTGCTGTGCTGGAGGCAGAGATGACCTGGCGAGGGGCAGGATGGAGCATAGCTCAGCCTCTCCCATAGTTTCAAAAACCAGAGCAAAACAACAAAGCCAGGGGAGCTGGGACAGCTGCCTGTCCTCCATGGGAGGGATGCTGGTAGAAGTGAAGCCATGTGCGGGGATGTCTTCTGCCAGCACCCCTGGTGGGTGGCACCTCTGCCATGATGCGGTGCCAGGGATGAGCATTACCTGGCAGCAGTGAGGAGAAGGGAAGGCAGCTGGCCATTGAGCTGGCTCTATGCTCCAGCCCACAGTGCCCTCCATGGGGACCCCTAAGACCCATGAGCTCAAGCCACCAAGGGATGCTCTGCCCACCATGTGAGCAGGGCATAGGCAAGAGGAGGAGTGGTGCCCCACAGGGTCTTCGTTTTCTTTTCTGCTCCAGATATTAAGCGCTTGTTTTTGTCTCCTCCCCACCCCTCTCTCTGCCCCTGTCTATTCTAGGCTGACGTCTGAGGTCACTGGAATGGGCGCACTCTAATTTCTACCCACCATCCTCCACTCCGCACCACCCGACCCTCTCCAGCCACCGGCACTCCACCCAGCCTGTACTGCCTGTACATTTACCGTCTTCCCTTTGCCTCCACAGATACTCTTTTCTTTACTAATGAATATATATATATAAATATATATAAATACACACACATATGCACACACTGGAACATTTCTTTAAGAGCTCCTTACTGTGCTCCTGAGGCTGCTCCCGAACTCTTTGGTTATGGTCCTTGTTTTCAGCGTACGGTGTTATTACTTCATCTGCTTTTAGGGGTGTGGGGAGGGGGGTTGGTTGTTTTCCGCTGGTGAGACTTCAGAAGATGACAGGGTCTCTAGTGTCAGTCTAGCGTAGCTACTTACACGTTTGAGTTTACGTTGGCGGTACTTGCTGTAGCCTATGGACATGTGATGCCACCCAGAGCTGTGCGTGCTTCAGAGTACTTACTTTTCTCACCCTTCTTCCTTTGATGCTCCCTCTTCATTCGCTTTGCTTGTCCTGGCTCACCTTTGCGACCTTGCATCCCTGCCCTCAGGGTAAGGCGTACTTTTCACCCCATGTTACTTGGGAAGCAGAAAGTGTGGGAGCCAAGCCGACGCGCACGCACAGGTTCACCTGCAGACTTCTCTCTTTGCCACATGGCAGGGTCCAGACAAGCCATTTTTCATACTAAATGAAGGGAATCACACACATACACAAAAATGGTCCTCTTTTTTTAACTAACAAGCAACTGGAAGTGGGAAGAATTCAGCTGTATGGGATTCATACCCCAGGGGCCTTTGAAAGCACTCTTTTGACAATCCCCACAAGCAAAACCTTTGGACGATAGCTCAGGAAGCTCTGTGAGCCGGCTGTGTTTGTCGTTGTTTGTGTTCAATAAATGTCTGTGCAGCTCTGCTACTGATGGGCTCCGACTGTTCTTCTCCTGGGTTGCCCGGCCATCTCCTGCCCCATCCTTCTCTGTGAATCCTTCTGCACCTTTTTAGCTGCTTGGAGGGAAAGCGGGGGTTGTATACAAAGCTTCATCATCATCATCATCATTATTATTACTATTATCATCATCATCACTATCTTTATATTCTATTTTATTTAGAGAAGGTTCCCACAAGTGATGCACTTCCTGAGTGATTCTAGGCTTTCTTTTTTTCAGAAGGGAGGGTACCTGGCTTGCGTAATGCTTTGGTTTTCCCTAAGATCAATTTACAAGTTACAGTACGACAACAAACATCTCTCACTGCCCCCTTGTCTGGATGGATCTGCCATGTCTGTGCCCCATACCCTTCCCAAAGACCCTCTATGCCCAGTCCTGCCTTCTGCTTCCAGGCTTACTTCTCTCTCCTACCTCTCAAACAGGGAAACAAATATATTTTCCATCTGTTAATTTCCTACTGTATAAAATGTATGGTACAGGTTTTTCCTGTATTGCAAATGAGGGGATCATGATACACCGCGTCCCCAGGCAGCTAAAGCAGCCACATGATAAATTTTTGCACCATACCACATGGGAAATATATTGTTTTCCAGGTGAGCCGCAAGACTTCATGACCTTTCCTTCCTTCCTCCCCTAGTGCCAGTAGGCACTGCTGGCAGTTCCCCTCCCTTCTTCTGCAGGGATACTGGACCGCTTTTCCTCCTGTTGCCAGTGCTGACCGTTCAGCACTCACACAGGGCTGCAGTGGGGATCCCAGGTGATGCCACTGCATCAGTGGAGCCAGGGTTGGGCAGGGGTTTATGGGCTCCAGCCCCAGCACAGGGGCTAGTGCAGCTGTTCAGCAGCTGGCAGGGATGATGGCATGCCTCAGAGAGGGCAAAGGGAGTGAGTTTGCTTGAGCAAGACAGCACGTGCCTGCTATCTGCATGTATCGGGAAGCACCTCCCCTTTGAGGTCCATTCCCCCAGCCCAGGAGCCCACCATTAACAAATCTCCAGAAAGGTGGAGGTCACCTCCAGGCCCTGCTGCTGACCATCAACAATTCGCTCAGCCTAGGTGTCATGAAACCCATGCATGCTCAGCTGTCTGGATCATTTCAAGCCCCTGCATTTAAAGGTGCTTCCCACTCCTTCATAAGATGCTTTCCTGCCTGTTCCCAACACCTTGCTCTGCTCTCCCTGGCAGTTTGGATTCAGCTGTGCTGTTCAAGTGGTCCAGTAGCCAAACATGCTCAAGAGCTTCCCCTTATTCACCATCCAGGGGAGTTACAGGTGCTTTGGGCAGTGCTACAAGTCTCAGGAGGAGCCTGTAACCTCCCAGGCAGCAGCCCTGCCTTGTATTTGTGCTTATGCTGGAAGAGGGAAGGAGCCCAAGCACCAATTGTTGCCTCCCACAAGTTGCCAACTGGCCACAGCAAGCATAGAGCCACCTGACAAGGTAGTGAGTCAGCTGTGGGCAACTGGTACTCCTCATCCTCTCCTGTTCCTCACTTTGGTCTAGCTCAAGTTTTTTTCCCGTTGAAAGAACAAAATATCTGTGTGTGAGACCCAGCATGAAAATAACCACCCATCAGTGTGCCAGAGCCACCCCAGCGGCCTGGGTGGTGAGCTGGGGCACGTGCCAGCCAGCAAAAGCTCCACATCCCACTGCCACCACCCTCCAAGCAAAGCGATGGCAGCCAGTGGCCTGGGGTGATGCTCCCCTCAGAGGAAGCTGATGCACGGAGGGAGCCAGCACATCCCACCATGGCTCATCTCTTCCATGGGGCTGTAGGACAAGCCAGAGCATAAGCAGATCTTGCAGGTGATGGAGGCACATGGAAAGTAACCAAGGTGCGTGGCTTGAGCAGCCTGCCTTTTCTTGCACTGCTCTTTTGGCATGCAGGAGTACTTTAAAACTCTGGTACACAGGGTGGTCAGAAATCAGCAGCAGCAACATGATTCCCAAGACTGAGATATCCATCACAAGCCAAAGTGTTTGTGGGGTTCGTACATCTGTCAGGTGCTTATGCCCTGAGGAAGGCAGGGGACCTTAATAGTGTGGTAATTGCTGTGAATGTGGAAATGGCATTGCACAGGGACCTGCGGTTTCTGCAGATTGCGTCTGCCCTGAATTTCTTTGCTCTGTGTGTGCTGTGCTCCCTGCGCTATTCCCCACCTCCACCGAGACAGAGCTGCCCAAGAAAACGCCAGATTGGGTCTGCCAGATGCAACCAAGCTCAGAAGCTACTGGAGAGGGGGAGCACACTGCAACAATACCTCTACACCCATCCCCATGCCAGTGAACCCAGAGCTAACATCCCCCTCTAGGTACCATCCCCATCCCAGTCCTCTGCAATACATCTGTCACCCAGCAAGACTGTGCCTGCTGGTAAAGCCACGGCAGGAATTGGTGGTGAAGGAGGGGAGGTCAAATACAAGCATCACTCTGGCATCAGGCGGGTATCCGAGCTGTGGTGTCAAGCCACACACTGCAGTAAGGACTTGGGCTCATGGGAGCACTCTGGGGAACAGTGCATGGGGCCACGGGGGGCAAGGGACAGTCCCAGTGATAGTGGCCACCTTACAGGAGTGCTGTGTCCTTGCAGCCTCAGCTCTGTGTGGAGCTGTGGAAGAGTCTCACAAATCTTCCAGCACCTAGATAAAAAGCAACGCTGCTCGGGACGTGGTTTTTAAGGACTGTTGCTGAAATGTGCTGTCCTGGAAGTCAGAGCACTGGGCTGGGTTTTGCCTTCTCCCCGTGCCATGTCAGCTGGCTTTAGCTAAATGATGTCTGCTTGTGTGATTGTTAAAATCTTGAGGTATTTCCAAGGAACTTGAGGAGGCAAAGGAGCCTTGGTGTGTAAAATGGGTCACAATTCTGCTTTTTGCTCTGCTGCAGGATGCTTTTTTTTTTTAGCTATCTGGAGACCATTTATAACAGACAAAGCCAATTGAGCAACTCTAGCTGGGAAATGCCAGCCCTCTTGCAAATTAAGCCAGGGGTTTCTCAAACCAGGCATGCAAAAAATGATAAATCTATACTGAGCCCCTACAAAGCAAATGCTTATTTGCCTCCCACTGCCCAGGAATCTCCTCCTTGGCAGAGGGAGAGATACTGCCTAGTCCGCTGCCTCTCCCCACTGTGCATTTAGGTTTTAGAGGATGCCGTAAGGCGCTGAGCCCTTTGCTCTAGGGCTGGGGAGAGGGGAGCATATGGAAAGCATCGGGTGGGATCCTGCAGGAGAGGGAGCAGTGAAGGATGTGGTTGTGCTGGCGTGGCTGAGGCATCCCTCCGTCTGACATTACCCAAGCCTTTGACTTTGCGACTTCTCTTAGGGGTCAGGTTATTTTGCCAAGGAAAAAAAAAGAAACAAACTCCAGTGTTATGTGGGAATCTAGAAGCTTATCCATCATCATTTGGTCTTGAGCAAGGCCTGGAGAAAGAGGTGTTTAAACAATTGCAGCATCTCCTGGGAACATGTTGGTGACAACAATGATAACAACAAAATGACAAGGAATGTGTCAAAGAGCTTTGATTTCCTTGGTGTGGCTCAAAAGGAGTTTTGCTGTTTTCTTTGGAAGGAGCCTCAATGTTTTGCTTTTACTTGTGATATCTCTTGGGTTTGCATTTTATATGAACTTAAAATACTCCAGTGATGCATCCATAGCCATGCTGCTGGGAAAAACATATACGCATCTCTAATATTGGAGTGAATATTCAATACAAGGTGAATGTCCCAGTTAATCAACAGAATAGCTTTAGTGCATTGCTTTTCTCCCTCAAAGTAATGCATTTTTTCCAGACAGACTGATTCAACATTTCTGGAAGTAACCAACTCAGTATTAATCAGTCAGACTCTTTGGGAATGCATTACTTTGTGGGAATTTGTTACTTTGGCAGGAAAATATTGGTCCGATGCCTCCCCCTGCCCCCAGAGCGTGGTGGCTCTCCATCAGAGACGGGCCAGCTGAGGACTGTGCTCGGCCCCTTGGGCCTCAGCTGAAGGTCTCCACTCTCCCTCATATCCTTCCTAGGTCATGCTCCCAAAGTTAAGTGTTTGGAGTATTGTTATGTGCATTTTTTTCCTAGACTGTATTTGCAAATCTAGTACATAATGGGGTTGAAAAAAATAGATTGTTTTGCCTAAGGGAAAGTGACTTTCACTAGGGACACTCTTTAAATTTAATACTCTCTTCTAGTTGTAATTTAGGGGTTTTTTTTTATGTACTCATGCTAGTCACTTTTAATTATGCTAATTCCAAGCTTATGGTCCATTAGCAAGGGTAATTTCACCCCTCCAGTGCTGGCAGATGTAGGGTTTCTGGGGGATCGCGCTATGCTGTGGGAGGGGTGAATCCTTAATCGTATTTTCTCCTTGGCCACAGAGATGGAAGGATGGCGCGGGCTTGGCACAAACCTTTTCTGACACCTTTCTCATGCCATTTGCAGAAGACAAGACCCCCAGCAGCCCATCTTCCCCAACCCTGCCTGGCTGCAGCCCCCAGACCCAGGGAGATACCCCAATCCCTGGCCCTGTCGTCCCCCCCACCCCCGGCTGGTCACTAGATGTCCCCATTGACCAGCTTTTTGCATGCATCCTGCTCCAGCCGAGGTGTGGGCAGCAGCATTTGGATGGTGGGTGCTCCCAGCCTCTGCTTCATCCACTTGCAAAGACATGCCACACTGCTGGATGTGAGAAGGGAGCGGGTATTTGTGTGTCCCCCACCAGTGACCAGTGGTGACATCCACCTAGCAGGTGGCTGGCACTGAGTCCTGCTGTGGGAAGGGTCCCATCAGTGCTGGGACCTTCATGGAGACGCCCTAGCTCATCTGGGCAAGCACACATGGCTAGCAGCTCCCTTGGCCATGGGTGTCCCCACACTCTCCAGTTATACCAAAGGATGAGGTTGGCGGCACAAGCCCCCACCTTACACTGGCCTGAGCCCATTTGGTCTCACTGGCATGGTGTTTTGCAACAGAAGGATGAGGTTTTGCCAGAGCGTTCCCAAGGATCTGCAGTCCTTGCTGTCCCTGGGAAGGTCAGCATGTGCAGGCGGGGAGCACCGTGCCTCAGCTTGCAGCAGGAGCATCTGCAGCTGGTGCAAGCACAGAGCTCAGGGTGGAATGACTTGCAGAAAGGTCATGGTCTTGGTGCAGTTCCCCTGCTCCCATGTTGGATATCATGGGGATCTGAGGCTCTGCTGAGAGGGTTATTTTTGCTTTCCCTTCAAAAAAAAAAAATGCAGCTGCAGATCTTAATCCGCTGTGCTATGCATCGAGCCCCAGGCCTCCATCCAAAGCGTAACGTGGCAGTGACTTTTAGGAAGTACTGAATGTACCAGATGTGCAACTCCTTCGACTCCAGATGTGCAGCCTCCCTCCCCCCCCACTCCGCCTCAGCACAATTTTACTGCAAAGAGGAACAAGAGACACCAGATCGCTCAGAAAGCATCTCACAACCTAAATCCAGCCAAGTGGGAAGCCAGACTGGCTCTGGATTCCCACATCCGTGTTTAGGCACTTTAACCACAGGGATGTCTCTTCCCAGAAACGGTGCTTGTGTCAGCTCTGCACATGGGGAACAAAACCAGCTAGGAGATGAGTGAGATAAAAATGGAGAGGTGGGAGGAGGCTTCATTTCTGAGCCCCATGCTGAACTGCGGCCTGTTGCTGATTTAAAACACGCATGCTGTTTCTAGAAGGAACTGCTTTGATCCCGAAAGGGAAAGCTGGGATGTGCATGAGGACTCCAGTATTTGAAGCACTCCCAGAGCGCTGTATTCTAGTTCTCTGCGGGCAGTGTCTCAGCAGCATTATTTATTCCTGGAGGAAACCCTGTGTCTAAGAGCATTTGCGTCTGGACAAAAAAGGGACGAGCACTGCTTGGCTCTGGAGTGCCTCTGAGTTTTGATGCTTCAGATGAGACTCTGGGCCACGGGATGCTCCGGGAAAGTATGGGCATGGCGGTGCGGCAGTGGCTGGCCACCAGCCAGCTGGCAGCACGGCCAAGCATGAAGAGTTTGGTGAGAGCGGGATGGAGGGATGGAGCAGCATTACTCCTGAATTCAGGTTTGCGTGCATGGCTTAGGGCCAAACCACAATGGAAATCCAACAGGATTTCCCAGTGCAAAGGACAGTTAGATAGCTTCGTGATGTGCTCACCCAAAAGCTCTCATTTAGTTATGTGGGGGGGCTTTTTCATGGGGTCCTTCAGGGAAGAGCTCCCACCTAGACATTGCAATGATGTAACCGGAGGCTAGAGGCTACTGCTGCAGCTGGTGCTGTGGTTTTCCCAAATGATGTTGCTGCGTGCTACTCAGGACGCAGCCATGCTCCCAAATCTCTTATGGGAACACTGCAGAAGAACGGTGTGCTGCTTCGCATTGCCTATAAAAAGCCAGTCAAAGATGCAAACCCGACACCCCAGTGAAACCACCATGTCTGCATTTAAAAGATTTTCAGTTGCATAGTAATATTTCTTTTCTTGCCTCAAGTAGATTTCCCCTCAAACATTTCAGGTTGAAATGCAACGATTTCATGATGCACAGGATGGCACAGTGCATGCAGCAATGCTCNGTTGGACTGAAAAAAATATTTGCTCATGTGCATGTGCTCATGTACCTGGGTTGTAAGATTCAGCCTGTGGTGCTCATTCCTGCTGTGCTGGGGCAGCCTGGGGCTGCCTGACCACAGCTCCATGTTGGCCAGAAGATGAGCAGGGCGTGCTTTTTTTCCCTTAATGCAACACCAAGCACAAAACCTACTCACAGGCTTTCTGCTGTCCATAGGCAGAGGTGGGGCAGGGGTGTGCGTCCTTCCCCATTGCTCCTCTCCCAGCTGCTGGCTCCTACCCATCACACCCAGTCCCTCAATGCACTTGCCCTTGCCCATCA
Source organism: Pandion haliaetus (assembly GCA_013401275.1). Taxonomy (NCBI): domain Eukaryota; kingdom Metazoa; phylum Chordata; class Aves; order Accipitriformes; family Pandionidae; genus Pandion; species Pandion haliaetus. The sequence goes on along the minus strand of VYZV01000477.1, from coordinate 102,917 downwards.
CCCCCAAATCTCGCTGCCTGGGCTGATGGGGGCCAGCAGCACCAGCCTCCTCAGTCACCATCCTCACAGCCATGTTTGTGGGGCAGAAAGAGGCAGGCAGGGGCGATGCTCAGCCCAGGGAGAGCCCGCAGTATGTGGTGTGGGGTCAAGGCATTTTCCCTGCGCAAAGCCTGCGGCCTCAATACTTTCAGATAGCAACTCTGGAGCTCTCAAAAAGCCACTCTCAGCACCCAGTGAGAGCCCACAAGGCAAACCCGCATCACACCAGGCAACCACCTTGGCTCACCTGGCAGCCCAGGGTGCTTGTGTAGGATATGTTCAGGTGTGAGCTCCAGTGGCAAAGAGAGGTTTTTGTTGGTGTGGGAAAGCTCAGCCTGGGCATAGCTCACCCAGGCTTGACCTGCGGGGTGCAGGTGAATTCAGCATCATGCTGGAGAGTTTCTCAGGGTGTTGTGCAGGGCTACGTGTCCGTGTAGTCCAAAACACAGCTGGGGCTGGGAGGGGGAGGCACCGGTATTGGAGACTTGGCTGAGCTCTGACCATTTCCCTTGATTGACCCCCCCAGCTCTCCAGACCCTGATCCCCATGGGAGGAACACCTTCACCACATGACTGGAGCACTGCAGTGGACGTGGTGCCAGTGGCTGATGCTTGAGACCCCCCGAAGATGCTGCCGGCTTCCCATGAGCTTCTCCCTCTCCTCCGTGGCACCCTTCTGGCCGGCTGCCCGAAGCCCCCTGCCTGTGGCTGCCCAGACCCTGCTCCCTAGGCTGTGGTATGGAGCAGCAGCGGGACAAGGGGGCTTGAGCAGCAGCTCGCAGCAGGACAGCAGCTTGCAGCCAGCGTGCGGCAGTACCTGCTTCTGCAAGCAAGAATTTCCCCATTGCCCCTCTCTGCGCTTCTTTATCACCCCTCACTCCCCTGCTGCTTTGCAATGTATTTCGTGGCTTAATTGTGTAATTGCAATAAAGCTTTTGTTGCTTGAGGTACCCTCCGTGGTTAGAGGGAGGATGTTGTGGTGACAGCAAAAAGGGGATCCCCAGCGGGTGCACACACTGCTCTGCCAGCATAGCCGTGGCTTGGGCAGTGGGGCATCCACAGGGAAGGTGATGGGATGCTGTGGGGTGGCCCAGCAGTGCAGCAGCCTCTGTCCCCCCGGAAGGGTTAATGGGGAAACTCAGCCCACGCAGCCCGTGAAGCAAACCATGACCGGCTGGAAAAAGGGCCTCAGAGCCCTGGCTCCGCTCGGTGTCAGGAAACGATCCCGCGCGGGAGCAGGGCTGCCAGGAGGGGAGGGGGAGCGGGATGGGGAGCACTGTGAAGAAAATCCAGAGCTTTCCCCAAAGGCGGCGACGGCCAGGATTCATTATCCATCCATCGGGAGATGTGTTTATAGCAAGCGTGAGTCACTGCTGGGCCCCTGGATGGGAGCAGCCTACAGTGGGGGCCACCACCAATTTGGAGGGGGTATGGGCTGCCCATCCAGCCCTATACAATGGCAGCTCTCAAGCTGCTAATTCCCTGGGCTGCCACGCGCCAGCCCCGGACCTTAGAGCAGACCCAGAGCTATTCTGGGTCATGTTGGGGCACGTGTTTTCTCCGGGATGCTTCATTTCTCACTGGAGAAGTGATGCCAGGGTGCTACCCCTCTCTGCCATGCGACCAGCCCCAGCAGTGCCCCTCCATGCCCGCTCGTGCCCACCCGTGCCTGTGCCCGTGCCCATGCCCTTGGGTAAAGCCAGCCTCAAGCAGGGGGTAAGGCCCCGTGATGATCCAAAGTGGAGCTGCCAGCTTTGCCCCAGCTCTGTACGTTGCCCTGATGCAGTGGGGGTCTCCATCCCCAGCCGGTCCAGCCCCAAGGCTGAAATGCAGCCAGGCAGCCAGGAGATGCCAGTACTGGCTGCCTGGACCTCTGCCCCATGGGGAAACAAAGGCAAAAATGCACATTTTGACCTTTTTCTCCATTTGGAGTTGTATTTTCTGCAGAGCACGTCACCCCTGCTCCCGTTTGGCCCTGTGAAGGGGCTGCAGGCAGGCAGGCAGCACCTCTGAGATTTGGCAGCTGGCTGAGTCCAAGCGTTGCTGCAGGAGCCTGCTTTTCACCCCTGCTAAACCTGCTCCCCAGAGACCACTAGCCCCAAATCTGTATAGGCACTGGTGCTTGCCCCAAGTGCCTCCAACTGGGAAGTCATCCTCCCCTTGTCTGCGCCATCCCTTGCACCCCCTTCGCTGGGGGCCCAGCCCCACAGCCGATCACACCAGCCCTATATAGGGTTGTCTGCCTGTGGCACCATCTGGGGAGGTCTCAGTCAGTTCGTAGTCAGCATTATGGGCCCACAGGCAAAAAAAGGTGCTCATTCCCACCTTATCTGAGCATCTGTACCCCAGAGCATCCCTGGGAGGAAAAGCCACCCTTGCTGGCTTGCAGAAAGCCAGGGAGCTCCCACAGTAAAAAGTCAGCTGGCACCATCCTTAAAAGCACGCTGTTATCTTGCCTGAGATGGGAATTTGCCTAGAAAAAATCATTTTGCTCCTGCTCTCCTTCACAAATCTCTTTATTTTGGATGAGGTGACACAGCAAAGGCAAAGCTTGCTGGGGACTGGAGATGCACACTGCTACCTGTACCAGCTCCCGTGGTGTGTCAGTGCCCAGGGTGCCAGCAGCCAGCCCAGCTCGGTGCCTGGTACAGGCAAGCCACAAAGCCACCTGCAATGTGCAGCTCCAGGCCTGGCACCCACCTTTCACTAAAAAAACAGGTTTTCTGGGCTCCTCCTGCCCCAGCAGCTGGTCATTGCCTTGGCTTAGAGAAAAACCCCTGTCCCCACTCCGGTCCCATTCCTCAGAGCAGCAGCACTGGGGAGACCCTCCCAAAAACATGGGCCAGCCTGGCTCAGCGCTTCTTTCCCATCTCCCCGCAGCCACAGGCCATCCATGAGCACCTTGCATGGCCATGCATCCTTGCCAGTGCTGGGAGACTCTGCCAGAGACAGACAGCCTGGGGTGAGAACAGCCCCAGGGAAGAAGCCGGTGGAGATGTGAGTGCGAACACCTGGGGCTCAGCCCCAAATACTGCTGCCTACCCACAGGGCTTGAATCCCTGCCCAGGCTGGAGAGGTGGGATGTGGAGGGATGTTAACTACCCTGTCCTTCACCTGCTTGCACTGGCGTTTCCTCTGCAGGATGCATCAGCTGAAGCACAAAGAAAGCATCTGTGCCCCTGGGAAGGCATTAAGGGATGCAGGTGCCCCACACCCCTCCCCTTTGACTCCAGCCTTCTGCTGCAGGGCAACTGGCTGCAGTGCTTGGTGGCTTCCTCCTGAGAGGGTGAGTGTTTGGAGATTTGAAACAGTTTGTTTACCTTTGGCTGTTCTGCTAAAAAAATAATGCTGTGAAGGAGAGATCCTTATCTTTACGACCCGCTGGGATTTCCCTTGCTGCAGTTTTTGCGAGGGGCCTCTGGTCTGCTGTTTCCTCTGTAACCCCTAATTCTGCTCCAGAATGGAGCAGTTCAGCCTCTCTTTGTGTGCCCTGTGCTCCAGCCCCCTGGCCAGCTTGGTGGCCTGGTATCTTTTAAAAGGTGGCTGCTCCTGTCCCTTTGCAAGGGGGTTGTGCTAGAGCTCTCCCAGGCAGGGTATGCGTCTGGAGGACCAAAGGCTGCCCTCAAAGAGTGCTGCTCTTCCTCGGTGGTGCCCTTGAGGGATAGCTGTCCTCCCTGCCTCTCCTCCAGCTCAGCATCATCACTGCTGCGCTGCCAGACACGTGCAAACTCCTGGGTTGGGGTGGATCATCCCCCTGGAAAGGCATGGAAACGTGTTGGGCTGGCTCGGCACTGCACTGAGCTGTGAAGCCAGCCAAGGTATGTTACGGGCAGAGTATCCAACAAGCAAGAGAGACTTCTGTGTTTGCTAGGGCTTTGGGGCTTGCTGCCTACATCAAGGGAAAATGAAAGCATGTTCAGAGGAGTGGAGGGCGCTTGAGAGCAGGAAGAAATTAAATTAATGCAATTAGCAGTGGTCTTTTGGCTCTGTGAAGAGATGAGCTGTGCTACAGCATCACAGCAGCTTGAAAGACAAGACAAGCTGGTGGAAGACAGGTGAGGGGTGAAAGGAGAAGCACAGCACCGCATGGGCATCGGAGGTTTTGCTGTGCGGCTTCAGGAGAGGATGGGGAGCGCTGCCAGCCTTGTGCCACCCCTTCCACCTAGGGCTTGCTGGGACCAGTTCTGGGTGCTGTTGTGCACCAACAAGCTGCCAAGCATCCATGTGGATGTGGAGAAGGGGGCTTAGAAGTGGTGCTGTAATCCATGGCAGGGAAAAACCAGATTTTTCTACCCAGGTAGCTCGTCTCTTTGCAGTTTGGTGATGAAGGCTGGCCCATCTTCTGCAAACCGCAGGGCAGGGGAGCCCTGTGCCACCTGCCAGTGTGTGGTTGGGTGGGAGCCGGCACTTCCAGTCCCCCCAGCTGGAGCCAGGGCTGTCTGGCAGCTGCTCGGCTCTTCCTCGAGTGCCCGGTGCCTCCCTTCCCCAGAAAGATGTGCCCAGCCTGGCGAGCATGCTCTGCTCCCTGGGAATCGCCCAAGTGACGCATTTTATTGCAGAGAAATGGAAAATATTCTCCGCCCAACTGCTAGAGGGGTTAGTGCGTGTTTTTCCACCCGGTTTTCATGGTGTGCTTGCTGGATATGCTCCATGAGAGGCTGCGTGGGAGAGGAGGGTGCTCTGTCCCCTGTCCCAGCAGTGGTGTCCCCAAGGCTGGGGGTGGCATGTCCTGGGGTGCCACTGACACCACGCAGGCTGGCTGGGGCAAGCATGGTTGCCTGCCAAGGGCTCGGCTGGGAGCTAGCAAGCAGTGATTCTTGAGTATCAACACTTCCCATCATTTCTTCTCTAGCTTTGTCAGAACACCAGCCCCCACTCCCCACCCCACCCCACCCCCCCGGTTTTGTTTTCTCCAAGAACAGAATAGTGCAGGTGCTGCTGATCTTTCTGGTTTGGGCCAGTTTTATCCCCAAGCCATGATGCTCCCAACCCCAAAAAGCCTATACTTTGGGCTGTTTCTATTTTCTGAGTGTAAAGTGTACATTTTCCCTGGAGAAAAGAAAAAAAAGAACCCTGAAAGGAAGTTTTGCTTTGCTCGCCTTCAAGCCTCCACGATGGGGCAGGGGAAGAGAGTGCAGAGTGAGACTCTGTCACCAGAAGAATGCAGGGATGCCCTTCCTGGTATCCGAATGCATGACGTCCTGGCATCCTGCAGCACACCAGTGAGGAAGAGCTGGGGGGGGGGGGGCAGAAAAAGGAGCCCAAAAGCATTATCTCCTCTCCTCCAGCTCCCACGCTGCATCCGCAACCTCCCCTCTTGCTCGACCCTCTCATCTTTCCTAAGAAGCTGAGCCAAGCTTTCCCACAGACTCAGACAGCTATTAGAGAAATATTATTACCAGATGGTTTGTTTTTTCCATAGGACCAGAGGCCAGTGTGAGGTAACAGGGAAAATATTAACCCACCCTGCACCAGCCTGGGTGTGGGGTTGTGGCTTTGCTGGTGGAGCTGTGCTGTGTCCTGGCAAGCAAGGGTCTGCAGAGTGGGGTGGGGTGGGGGGGACTCACACCCCATGTGTGCTGGACCGGTGGGGTGGCTGGAAACCCCCTCTCGAACCAGCGCTGGCCCCATGGGGTGGCTTGGGAAGGTTTTGATGGGGAAGGGAAGAGCATGTCCCCAAACAGTGCTGGAAGGGAGGGAAGGGTCCCCCCAGGCCAGCTCAAACCAGTAGGAGCAAAGCCCAGCTGGCAAACTGCACAGTGGGGAAGTTCAAGCCAGGTCAGATGAGCCAGCGATTCAAGCGGAGGAGAAGCGCCACATCCTGGCTGTCCTGCCTCTTGCAGGGTCGATACAAGTGCTAGGCAAATAAAAGATGCCACTTTGATGTCAAGGGATTTGGAAGATGCTGCATGGCATGGGTTGGCTCTTCCACTGGGTCTTTTTGCAGGTGGGTGGATGAGTGTGAGACTCTCCTCTGGTGCTGCTGAGCTCGCGCTATGCCCATGGTAGGATGCTTGCAAGGCACCACCCATCTGTACTGGGAAAGCTGCTGTGCTGGGAGAGGTGATGCCTTCCTGCTCAGGGGGGTTTCTCTACTGCCTCCTCCTGCAGAGATCTGCTGTGGGAAGCTAAATCATCATGTGCAGAAACACCACAAGCCACACTCTTTCCAGAGGGGTTTGTGGTTGGCACAGCACTCAGCTCGTACCACAGCTGCTCCCGTTGTGCAGGTCTGAGCATGGAGATGGGGCAGTCAGTTGGGATGCGGCTGAGCCATAGGCAAGCTGGGTTGTGCACCTTGGGGGGCCAGGGTCCTACAGCTAGCGTGGGGAGGTGCAGCCCGTGGTAACCAGAGTACATGGAAACCATTCCTAGCAAATGCCTTCACCATCCCAAATGCTTAGCAAGTCTTGGGTGCTTATGTCCCCAGGAGCAGGGGGAAGGTGATGCAGCCAGCTGGCAGGACATTGGTGTGCTTCATGTGGCTGCAACCAGGGAAATTTCAGTGCTTGTTAATTGTGGCATCTCCTGGGACCATGTGAGAGGACAAAGTAGTCCCAGCTGCAGAAGATGGAGCTGGAAACCTGGCACTCAGTCCTTCCCTGCTTTCCAAAGCACCCTTTAGTTATAAGCATGTTGGAGGGTTCAGTCCTGGCTTTTCCCAGGGGAATTCATTTCAGCTTACTTCCTTATTTCCTGTGGAAGGAGCGTTTTCCATTTCGAAGTGGACTTGATTAAAAGGAAGGAAGGAAAGGTTGCAAGAAAGAGTCAATAGCAGAAAAAATGGAACAAACTCATTCTTTTCTCAATCTCTGGGAGGAGAAAAAGCAAAAATTCTGTCTGAAGTGCACTTTTTTTTTTTTTCTGCACCCCAGCTGGGTCTGGAATTGGACTAAAAGTTTATTGATTGCTGTGCAATGCAGTGCTGTGGGATGGGACTTGGGCTGGGGAGCGCTCATCCCCCTGGGCATGCAGGTACCATGGAGGGGCTCCCCTTGCCCATCTGCATGGCACTCTGGAGGAAAGCCAGCCCCACACAGGTAGATGGAGGGGGTCCCCCACTCCTGGAGAACCCAGTGTGACAGAGCCAAAGGGCTCAGCTTCCCTGGCCTCATCTGAAGAAGGGAAAGGGGATATCCTTCACAGGCATGTGTCCTTAGATTTAGGGACACAATTGCATACTGCTAGGCCGAATGATTGCAACATCCTTGGGTCAGCCTGCAAACAGCTGCCCAGCTATCAGCTGGATTTCTGCAAAACTAGCCCACACTTTTCCAAGGAAATGGCCGTTCAATGCCCTGGGGATACTGCTGGCTGCTGGCCCCAGTTTAGCACCGCAGACCTGGAAAGGGCAATGCTTTTGAAGCTGGACACAGATCCAAGCCTGTGGTCTGGTCAGACAGCAGAAATGATGTGCCTGGGACGTCATGCCTGATAACAGCCCCTGAGGCTGGCAGCTGGGTGCTGGGCAGGGAGCGGGGTCCCCAGTGGGGTGGGGGGAGCCCTGCCTTGCTGGCTCCCCATGCCAGGGTGCATGGGGTCTGACAGGCTGCAGCTGCACGGAGCCATATACGGTCAGCAGGCGCCTTGCACAAGCCATACCATTATAATTAAGTCTTTGCTGGCGTGGCCAACTGGCCTCCAGCTTGCAAGGCTCTGCAGAGCACCCAGGCTGTTCCCGAGATGGATGTGCTTTTCCCTTCCTGTAAAGCTGGGAGGGATCAGCTCTTCTGCTGCTCAGGGTAAATCCCTGGAAGGGAAGGGGACAGAGGAAGGGATAAAGCGCAGAGGAAATGTCTGTGGTGTGCAGATTCATAGGATGCCTCTGCTGAGCTGATGCATGAAGATGGGTCCCTTCACAGCACCCTCCCTCCTGGGAGCCTCTGGCTGTTTTTCAAAATCCCAGGTGAGCTTCCTCATGGAAGCCCTGAGGAGGCATGCTGGAGAGCCAAATCAGGTCTGATCCCCCGTGAACTGTCATGCAGCAGGATTTGTCCCTGGACATGCTTGCTCTCTTGGAGAGCATCTTCAGTAGGTTTGAGATGCCTTGAAAATTTGCCTTTCAGTGTCCTCATCTCCTGGTGCCACCAGCACAGTTCTGCAAAGCCCACCAACCTCTATGGTGGTTATTTACACCAGCCAGGCTCACACTGGTACTAAAGCTTTTCAGCTGGGGGAAGAATGCTTCATTCAGCACAACAAACACCTGGCTCTTTTAGGGCTGGGTTGTCTCTTCCTGTGCCCAACACACACACAGTTTTGTTTCGCATTTTGGTGTCACCCCCTGATGCTGCCCAGCCTCCATCCAAGGAGGAGCTCTGTCGGTCTGGCTGCCCCTCAGCTGAAGCACATGACACCCTGAGGCTCTCCAAAGCCCTAGAGAAGCTGTGGGGACAAGTGCAGGGGTGCCCAGCAGCAGTCCTGCCCCTCTTTGAGACCACCAGTTTCTCCTCTTTTCTTTGTTTTAACATCAGCTTCCACAGATGCACCTGAATTTGTGTTGGCATGAAGAACAGCGCCTGTTGTGCTGTTGGGTTTATGAGGTTTCAGTTCAGCACAGTCTGTGTTTTTTTCCACTGACTTTGACTCTTTGGATAAACAACATCCATTATTTGATGCACCTGCCTCAATAGTGTGGACAGGCTCCTCCACTGATGTAATGTGTCATTAGTGGATCTACAGATTTTTTTTTTTTTTTTTTAGTTGTCTCAACTTAAGACAACTTCCTACACCCAAGCCTATGAGGTTTTCTCCTGATCATTCACACAAAGATGCTGTCAGAGTAGTTGCGCATGAAAGGCAGGGTTATGGAGGTGGCAGCCAGCCCTGTGTGGCCCCATGAAGTAGCACAGCAGGTCTCCTGCTCCCTTCATGCAACCAGTTTGTGTGCGAACTGTTTCTGCTGGCTGGGTTTGTGCTCCCAACAATTTGCCCTTTGGAGATGTCCTGCACAACCCATCGATTTGCTATTTAATGACAGCTTTTGGTCCCCTCCTGTACTTTTGGGAGCAAGTTGCAGCTGCAGCTGCAGCAGGATCAGCCTCCAGGCATTTTGCCTCTCTCCCCAATAGTAATTAATGCTCCCACTATGATGAAGGGTTTGGCAGTATCGCTTCTGCATCTGAGTTCAGCAGCATGGAACTCATCTCCAGTGCTGGCCATGGAGAGTGGATGGTCTACAATACCTTGAGTGGACTTGCTGTGGGGGTCCAGGTCCCCACTGCTGCAGGTCCTCAGGCTCTCCTGCCATCCTACAGGTTGGGAAGATGCTCATCTCCAGGCATCCCTAAGGACCTGCACTCTTTCTTCTACTTCCTGGGCTTGACAGCTTTGACCCTATCCCCACTCCCTGCCCTGAGCGTGGCCCGGGGGGGTTGTTCCCAGTCTGTGAGGGTCCCTGTGGGGTTTTTCTCAGCTTGCCCCTCAGGTTCCTGATTGGGTTGAGTAGAGGAAGGTGCTTCTCCAAAAACGTGGTGCCTCCGTGGTGCCTCCATGTTGCCCCCATCCCTGGGTGGCCATGGGACAGCTCCAGCTCTGCCCTGTGGTGGGGACTCCCCTGGCTAGCAGAACAACAAAGGCCAGCCCTCATGTAGGTGAGGATGCGATGGGAATGCCTGTCCCCTTGCTCCAGCTTTCTTGGCCCAGGAGCTGGGAGGGAGCAGTCTGACAAATGCCCCAAGCCCCCCTGCCCCACAGAGCAGGCTGACCCCTGAGGGGGATGCTGATGCTGGGCACTGACCACGCCAGGGCTCCCTGCGTGAGACTTGCAGAGACCCCAGACACCAACGGTCAGGGTGCCATTGCAGGTAAAGAAAGAGGGTAAGGAGAAATGCCTCATTCGTTTCTGACTCACAGCTGACAGCCCCTGATCCCTCCCTCCGTCCTCCGGCTGGAGAAGTCTCCTCCTCACCCTTACCCTCCTGCCTGCTCTTCCTCCCACGGAAACCAAGGGGAAAGTGGTAAAAAAATATCTTCAGGAACTCCTGCCTCCGGACCACGGCCTCTCTCAGCTGCTGGGTTCTCCTTCCCTGCTTTTTTTCCTTCGATCCAGCTCGATGGTAATCTGACCCAAGCAAAATGAGGCTGCGAGAATTTCTATTCACTTTGCTGCTCCCGGCCAGCTTCCTCGGGGGGGGCTCGTGGGCCCAGCGCCCAGAAATCACCACCCGGGTTGCAAACGCAGAAGGTAAGCCTGGGTTGCTTCCCAGGGTGTTTTTCCTTCCCGGGATCAGCAGAGAAGTCCGTCTGCTGCTTCCCTCCCGGGCGGATGCCTCTGCTGCCACACACAGCCTCAGCTTTGTCGGGACGTTTGGGGGAAGAGTTGTGTTTGCCGAGGAAAGCAATGTAGGATTAGAGAGGATCTGCAAGATGTACCCACTTTTAATGCTTTTTTTTGGCTCTTTCTCCTTGGCTCTGTCTTGTCAGGTGTTACCAGTAGCACTGGGATGTGGGGTGGGGAGGGGGAGATAACAACTGATACCAGTTTAGCTTTCTGAAAGATTGTGATTTTGGCACTGGCTGTTAAGGTGCCTTTGCTCTCCTTTGCAATGATATTTCTGCCCGGGTGTGTCAGAAAATCAAGAATTTTTCATTGTGTCATGTCTTGGTTCTATTTTTCTAAGTGGTTGCTGCAGCTGCATGTTATTTTATATAATAACTAGTATTGGTCTTGCAAAGATAGTCTTTTAATGCAAATGGAAACAAATATATAGAAAGCTGTTAAATGCTGCAAACCGATGTCTTCTAAGTATGTTCTCGATCCAGCTTACCCTAAATGCCAAAACAGAAATGAGCAAACTCACCCGTGCGTGTGTGCTTGTCTGTCTTGCCTGGGGTTAGGATGTGACAGAGGTCCCCTTAGCGCAGCCCCTGGGAGCCTGCTAGGAGGGGAGCTGAGCTGCAGGCGGGCGGGCGGGTGGCATAGGGAGCCTGGGCTGGGGAGGCTATGTGGCAGGACCGCCTGCAGACTCCTGCCTCTCCACTTCTTCCCAGACTGCCCTGTGGACCTGTTCTTCGTCCTGGACACCTCGGAGAGTGTTGCCCTCAGGGTGAAGCCCTTTGGGGACCTGGTTGCTCAAGTGAAAGATTTCACCAACCGATTCATTGATAAGCTGACAAACAGGTACATCTCCTAGGGTTCTGTCCAGGCTGCGTTAGGGATGGAGCCTGGTGCCAGGTGGGATGCTGAGATTGCCCTGCGTGCCCATCAGAGGAGGCAGAGGAAGAAAGGAGGGATACAGGGGAGGGGGGTGGAAGCACCTCCTCCCTCTCCCGGTCCACAGCCTCCCCGTTTCTGCTCCATCCATGCTGAGGGCAGCAGCATGCCTCTAGTAGGGCTGCCTGCACCCGCCCTTGAGAAAGCAAGGGCTTCCTGGAGCAGTGGACGTGGCACCCCAGACTCACCACCTCCAGCTGGCCGGGCAGTTATTCTGTAATGCCAAACCAATGCCGATTGCCATGTCATCGGCTGCTCAGGCCCAAGACAACCCAGGTGCTTGGGTGGCAGCAGGGCACCTCTGATGTTAAACCCAGCACTCATGGGCACCCCGCAGAGCAAACCCTTCCTTGCAACTGGCATCCCCCAGGATGCCCTGCAGCATTGAACCCAGCTTTGGGGGCCCCTGTGGAGTGCCCTTTATCCATGCCACTGCCCAGCCTTTCACCTGCCTCCTCCTCACCCACTCTTGCAGCCACCAACCCAAGTCTGACCCTGGGTTTCCCAGGGTGACGTCACCCAGGGATGCCCAGGAGCACCAAGGGGCGTGATGCTGGGAAGGGCTGCAGGCAAAGGCCATGGCTCACCTGCTGGCAGGAAATCCAGGGATGCACAGGAGTACCACAAGTCCTGGAGCCACATGGGTCCTGGTCCTTGGGACAGTGGGAGATGTGTGCCAGTGCCCAGAGGGCCACTGTGGGGATGTCCCAGTGCTGCATGAGCTGGAGGGGTGACGTTCCTGTCTCAAGACAGGTGGGAGGGAGTTAGCCACTCACCTACCCATTGCTCAGGCAGGAGAGCTGCCTTACAAAGCATCGAGTGACCAGGAGCCTCATGCTTGAGAACAACCTGCCAGGCCTCCATCAATGCAGCATGAGTCTCTCCTAAGCAAGGCTCTGGGCCTTGTCCAGAGCCCTTGCTGCATGCAGGCAGACAGATGGCCCTTTCAAGCCCATCCCAAACACCTGTGTGCCCACCCTGCCACCATCTACCTGCTCTGGCTCTGCAAGCCACCACAGTGCACGCCGTGCTGCCAGGCTCCTGCAGTGTGCGTGGCATGGTCAGCACAGGTGATGGTGAGGCAACTGGCAGCAGTGGGGTGGAGGGGACAGCAGTGGGCAGTGCTCAGGTGGCTTTGGGAAAGGTTCTGCTGGGCAGAGAGATGATGAGCCTGGGGAAGTGAGGGAGCTGTGCAACTCCATCCCATTGGGATTGGCCCCGCCATCCTGAAAAGACCCTTTTTGGGGCACTGGCCAAAGCACAGGTAATTGTGATGCTTCTGTCCCAGGGAGTCACAGGTGCAGGCTGTGTCAGTGCACAGGACAGGGCTTCAACGCACATATTCATCCGTCTATGAGTCAGAGCATCCTTCAGAGGGAGACACCCCTCTTTGACTTTAACACATCCAGCAGTGGAAAACTCACTGCAGTTCTGTGTGGGGTGTTTTGGTGGTTACCTGCCCTGCACACATGCACCTGGCTGTCTGGCTCAGTGTTTCCTGCTCAGCTCCAGCCACTGCAGCCTGGTACCTCTTCAGGAAGCCTCTCTGACAAACTGTCTGACCCTTGCAGACATCCATCAACTGCACCCCTTTGCCATTCCACCTGCTGAACAAACTGCCCTGCGCCCATGGCTGGGTTTGAATGTGAAGCATGTCCCAGCCTTGCAAGAAAGCAGGGAGCGCTTGCAAAGCCCTGCAATGTTTGACAGAGGATTTGCATTTTGCACGGCAGGCCGGTGCAAGTGAAGTGGGGGTGGTGGCAGAGCACGGATGAAGGTGCTGAAAGCCCATGTCCTGGTGTGTCTGTGCAGGTATTACCGCTGCGACCGCAACCTGGTGTGGAATGCTGGGGCGCTGCACTACAGCGATGAGGTTGTACTCATCAAGAGCCTCACCTCGATGCCCAGCGGCCGGAACGAGCTGAAGAACCGTGTCTCAACCGTGAACTACATCGGGAAGGGCACCTACACCGACTGTGCCATAAAGCGGGGCATCGAGGAGCTGCTCATCAGGTAAGGCAGCTGGGCCAGGGTGGGTGGAGGGGGTGATGCTGGTGGTATGGCTGTGGTGGATGAAGGAGCTTCTGGATTAGGACATCCCTGTGCATTGTGCAGAGCTGTCCCCAGGGTGGGAGAGAAGGTCACCTGGGTATGAAATAGGCATGGAGGTGGCAGGTTGTTAGTGCTCTGGCTTTACTGGGATGAGGCATGGCCTGACCAAAGGCTGGAGCACTGCCTGGGTAAGTGTCCAGAGGTGCCTACGCCACTCCTTTCCAGCTAAATCTGTTAAGTCCTTGCAACTTAGATCCTGTGTTTAAACCCTTGTAGTGGCTCCCATCACAAGGAGAATAAATACCTGATTGTGGTGACTGATGGACACCCCTTGGAAGGGTACAAGGAGCCCTGCGGAGGCCTGGATGATGCTGCAAATGAAGCCAAACATTTGGGGATCAAAGTGTTCTCTGTCGCCATCTCCCCCAACCACCTGGTAGGGACCACGCAGCAGGGATGTTCCCTGCAGGGGTCCTGAGTGGGACCATGGGACCCCCAGCACGGCAAAGGAGGCTCTGAGTGCCCCTCAGAACCCCTCCCTGGAGGGAGGATGCAGGTCCCCAGGGTGGTCTCTGGGGATGGGTCCTGCACGGGTGCCCAGAGGTCTCACTGCCCTCCCCATCTCCCAATACTAGGACCAGCGACTCAACATCATTGCTACAGACCATGCTTACCGCCGTAACTTCACCGCCACCAGCCTGAAGGCAACCCGGGAGCTTGACGTGGAGGAAACCATCAACACCATCATCGACATGATTGTGAGTGTCGCCTGCCCCCTCCCCAGCCCATCCCCTCCCCGGGCTCACCCATCCCTCTCAAACCCCCTCTCTTTACCTTATTGTCTTGCAGAAAGTTAACACGGAGCAATCGGTGAGTGTCCTCTGGAGCCCTGCTCCCTCCCGATCCTGTGCCTGAGCCCATCCCCTGCGGGTCACCCCCAGCCAAGCGGGGGCTCGGTGGCACAGCCGTGTCCTGCAGGCAACCCCTGCCTGGCCCCTGCCAGCCTGGGGAGCTCTCCCCAAGCAGGGTAAAGCCTGGTGCTGGTGCTGCACACTGCCTCTAATGCTGTTTTCTCCTTCTCTCTGGGCAGTGCTGCTCCTTCGAGTGCCAGGTGAGTTGGGCTTCTGAGACCCCCTTCCCCTTCCCTCACATCACCATGGCCCCATGCTGTGCCTTGGTGGCTGGTCTAACCCATACCTCTCTCCCGCAGCCTCCGCGAGGGCCCCCTGGACCTCCTGGCGACCCGGGCAATGAGGTGAGGAACTGGCCATGCTGTGGGACTGGGATGGTGGGATGGGCTCACTGGGAATGCTCAGAGACTGGTGGGGCATGGGTCCTCAGCACCCCACCGCTGCCCCATGGAGAGGTGGATGAGGAACCACACCATGCTCCCATGCAGCTGGCATCATCTGCTCCCCAAATCCATGGAGCACTGCTGCTACCATCTTCCCTGCCCTCCTTTCAAGAGGGCGTCACTCTGTTCCTTGGGATTATGAGCTAACTTTATTTCTGTCCTGTATTGCAGGGAGAAAGAGGCAAGCCCGGTCTTCCTGGCCAGAAAGGAGAGGCTGGAGAGCCAGTAAGTAAAAGACTGTCCCTGGTGACTCTGCACAGGGGTTATTTTTTGGCCACTTCTGGCCAGACATCTCAGGCACATCCTTACCAGCCCTTGCCCGTGCATTACCCCGTTTCCATGGGGTACTCAGTGTGGTCACGGCCAGCTGTCTCCCTCTGCCATCACCCTGCTAGGCAGTGGCTCCTGGTGGGCAGTGGGGTGGCCCCCTCCTCTGCTACAAGGCTTCCTTGTTCCTCACCCAAAATAGCCGTTCCTCCTGGAGGACACGTCTCTGACTCATGTATGCCAGCCCAGGAGTGGACTTTGGGCTCCCTCCCGTGTCCTCTGACATGACAAGCACAACAGTGTTACAGGGAAACCTTTGGTAAAAAATAAGCTAATAGCATGAGGAAACTATTTCCCTTCTCCTCCCCTGTTTTTACTAGGTACACTTATTTTTGGTAGGAGCATTTCTCCCACACACGTGAGTGTGCAGTTACTCAGCCTGTGCATTCCCAATTTGGAAACCCTATGTCATCCACACACAGATTTTTCCTTCCCAAAGGTTTTCTGCCCTTCCCTTTCATCCCAGATGATGCATCCTCAAGCATCCAGTTTCCCCCACCCCCAGGAAGGGCTGGAGATGGTGGAGGTGAAGGCAGGTCCCCTCTGCCCTCCACAATGATCCTGTGCACCCAGACTGGGCAAATGAAGAGTGGAGTTATGGTAGAGCCTCCTGTGCGAGGATATGGTGACTGGGGCCCAAGAGCCTGCCCCATGGCACCCCATGATGGTGACAGTATCTGCCTCCATAACACCATGTTTCTGTACTCTAGGGCAGGCCAGGGGACATGGGACCTGTTGGCTACCAAGGAATGAAGGTATGTGGGGCTGCAGGGTCATGGGCATGCTTCCTAGATGGGCCACTGCTCTGAGTGTTTTCATTCTCCCATTTTTCTCTCTCCTTTCATCTCTAGGGTGACAAAGGAAGTCGAGGAGAAAAGGTGAGGACAGCAAGGACGTGATGGGAGCGGGAAGGTGTCTCTGTCCCCCCCTCCCCCACTTGGTTGGCCTGGGCTGCCCCTGCAGCTGCACAGTGTTGGGGTCTGGTACATGCCTATGTCCATGCATCCATACCTCCTGCTGGCACCGCCTGTGCGAGGAGTAGGGATCTGGTGGGAGCAGCCCATTTGCAGCTGATGCAGCCTTGGGGACCAGGCAAGCACCGTGCAGTGGGAACAGCTGGGTGGAACAGGAGAGACCAGCAGTGTGCAGGGGCACAGTGAATGCCTGCACCCTCAGATCGAGTTAGCATGGGGACCACAGCATGGTGGGGGGATGGATCTGCTCTGCACAGGGGTCTAACATCTTTCTCCTTCCCTTTGCAGGGCTCGAGAGGAGCCAAAGGAGCCAAGGTCAGCCTCTGCTTTTGCACCATTTATTCTTTCTGGCTGATGCCTGGGGGCAGAAGGGTCTTTGGAAATCACTTCTTCATGGTCCCTATTCTCTGTTTCAGGGTGAGAAGGGCAGGCGTGGAATTGATGGCATCGATGGCATGAAGGTAAATCTCTATTCCAGGGCACTTTGCTTAGCCTGAGGACCCTGGCTTTTGACCCTCCAAAACAACTGTGGGGTCTGGGAACAAAGCTAGTGTCCCATGTGGGGCAGTGGGGTTCCCTCCCTGCAGGGCCACCCACCTGTCAGCCAGGGACAGGGCTGGGATGTCCCTTTCGGAGCTCTGGGATGATAGATGGGGTCTTTCCATGGGCACCGCTCATGGAAACCCCTGCTTTCTCTGTCTGACAGGGTGAAGCTGGATACCCCGGGTTACCTGGCTGCAAAGGCTCACCTGGATTTGACGTATGTACCCTGTGGGTGCCCCTTGCATGCTAATGAACCAATGCAGCAGGTCTGCCATGGTGGCACATGGGAACAAGGAGCCCCCCCAAGAAGGGGAGCTGTAGGGAAGTGAGTTGCCGCGCTTGGAAATATGCCTCTAGACATGCAATGCTCATCCCAGGCATGGCACCTTGGATGCCTGGGAAGCTGTGCACTGGGGAAGCATTTTGCTGGAGGCTGTTCAGCACAGAGAACTTGGCAAAGAAGAGCTCAGTGCCAGACATGCAAGCCCAGGATTAACCAATTTCAGCCTGCTGTGACCAGCCACCCAGAAAATGTCAGAGATTTTGGAGGGCTCTGGGAAACGTTATTCTGACATTGCATTTCTCCAGTTTCCATGCTTTTTTCCTTGCTCCCAGGATGACACATCCATGGTGGCACCAGTATCACTGTGGTCCAGCCACAGCAGCCCAACAACCACCTTTTCTGCCATTTTCCTCTGAGCTGTAGAAGTACGCTCAGTTTTGCAGTGTTTCAGCAATGTGGCCACAGAGTTGCTTGCATGGCTCCATGGTGCAAGAGTACCATGCCATCCCTGCATTGCTCCTGAGTCCCTCCTGTCCATCTCACTGGGGAGCTGTGGGCCAGGCTGCTGAGATGCTCAGTCCATGCCCAGTTTCCCATAGATAGTGACGCCCTCTTGGTTTTCAGTGATGCTGCCTTTATTTTCAACAGGGAGCTCAAGGCCCACCTGGAGCAAAGGGAGATCCCGGTGCTTATGGACCCAAGGGAGGAAAGGTAAACCACTCTGCCCAGCCTCATGCAGAAGGAGTGGTGCTCGGGCCCCACTCCTGCAAGAGGGAGAAGTGGCAATTGACCCATCACTGGCTTCCTTGCACTGCTTGGGGGCAAGCCTATGCTAGAGGACGCTGCCTGTCACTGACAGTAAGATCTGGCCAATGTGACTCCTGGTGTGCCCAAGTTTCGTGGGCGCCCACAAGCCTCGCACGAGCATCCCTGAGATATTGGGGGGCTGCTGTGAAAAAGTGGCTCACACTGGGCAGGTGGAGTGGGGGATGATCTGCTGGGGATGGGGAGCTCCCTGGGGAGAGACCACAGCCCAGAAAGGGGCTTGAGGTGCACCGGAGCTCCTGACGGCGTCTACGCCATGGGAGCCAAAATCTACCACCACATGCTGGATGTAGTCTTGACGGTGCCTTGTGTGCTTGTGAAGGGGGAGCCTGGGGATGATGGAAAACCTGGCCGACAAGGGATTCCCGGCAGCCCTGGAGAGAAGGTGGGTGAAGCACCCATGCATGAGCATCTTCTGCCCTCTGTGAGAGGGAGAGGTCCCCTGCGCCAGCCTTGGCTTCAAAGCAGAGCTTGTCCAAGGCTCTGCAAGTGTGCAGGGCTTTGCTCCAAAACCTGCTGACTTGTCTCATTTGCACTCCTGTGGCTTGCTCACGCAGGGCGCGCCTGGAAACCAGGGTGAGCCTGGACCAGCAGGAGAGATGGGCGACGAGGTGAGTCCTCTGCCTGTGCCCGCGATGCCCCCCGTGCATGCTTGGCAGCCATCTCCACCATCTGACCACCTCTGTTGTTTCTCTGCAGGGTGCTCCGGGCCCGGACGGTCCTGCTGGAGAACGGGTAAGTGAGGGCACCGCACTGGTGGGGCATGGGCAGGGGCTGGTACCCATGCAGAAGAGGAGGAGGAGAAGGGCTGGGGGTGAGTCTGCTCAGAAGTGGGCAATGAGGGAGGGCTTTGCTGCTGCTGGGAGCAGGTCCTGATTTTGTGTTGCCACCATCTCCTTGCAGGGCAGCAATGGAGAAAGAGGCCCCCCAGGCTCGCCGGGTGACCGCGGGCCCAGAGGAGAGCCGGTAACTGCGTCTGCGGGTTGGCTTTCAGCATCTGCTTGCAAACAAGGTCATGCTTTGCAGCCAGGGGCTGGAAATAGGTGCCCAGTGGCTAATTTCACCAGCCTGTGGACCAGCAGGCAAACTCAGCGCCTTTACCTGCCAGCCCAGGGAGGGCCTGCTGTTGTCCCCCAGTAATCGCCGCTTTATGCTAGCAGCTAATCACCAAACAGCTGAAACCCAGGGAGAGTATGCCCAGCAAGCCAAGAGCAGGCAGAGACTGGTCAGCCCCTGCCTTGCAGCTGCAAAACCGGCAAAGAGGCAAGATGTCCTACTGCGGGTGCTTGGGGGCTGCATGTGGTACCAGTGGCTTGGGAAGGAGGGCACAGGTGCCATTAGTGGCAGGGCAGCATGCATGGGTGTGGACAGGAGGAGGAACACCCTTCCCTCCCCTTTCTGGTGGGAGCCACGAGGAAAGTATTTTTCCTGCCTGCCAGGGGTGAGCCACTGAGCTTGAGCATGGAAGGGACAGGCAGGAGCCCTCGGCAGGCCAGGACAAACATGTGGGAAGAGGCAGAAGTGCCACGCACGCCGAGGAGGGACGAGGGGTGCTGCTGCGCAGGGTGGGGGCAGTGGGAGCTAGGGCATCCAGCAGCAGCACCCCGGCGGGTGGTCAGCCATGTCCCGGCACTGCTGGGCTGCCACCACCGCACTTACCCTGTTCCAGCAGCGAGGACAGCCAGTACCCACCACCAGCTTGGAGCAGGGAACAGAGGTCCGCCCTGAGGAGGGGGCAGCTCTGGCAGGGGGCTGCTGGCAGCCTCCCCCTCCCTGTTTACAGCTCGGGGAGCGGCAGCGCTGCTGCACGTGGTGTGCAGGGCAGATGTGCGCAGGAGATGACGGCACGCCAGTGTCCTGGAGTTAAATTGTTCAGCAGACGATGGGCTGCTTCCTTCCAACTTTTAGTCCAAGCACGAGGCTGCGTAACCTTGCCAGAAACGTCTCCACCAGTGCTCAGGGCCCTTTGGAAGTTGTGTTTTATATTTACTGTTTGGCTTGGGCATCTGGAATCTTCTAGCTTGCAAACAACAGCTTTAGGTCACCAAGCTTTCAGTTGCTTTCCTCAAAGTATTGTCAGGTGTGACTCATGGGAAGTTTCTGAACGCCTCCCCCACAGGCTGGGGGCTGCCTGGTCCCACGGCCCAGGGCTGCAGGCAGAGCAGCACCTCGTGCAAAGATACTTCTCTTGCAGCACTTGGTGCTGGCTGATTTTGGGAGTGGCTTGTCTGCAAGGTGCAAAGTTCTGTGCTTAGCTGTCATGCAGCCCTGTAAGAGGTAATGCTCTGCTTTGCAAGGGGGAAAGCTTTCTTCTGAATTACCAGGAACTTGCAGCAAGCCCTGGCGCTGCAGGGATGGGTGGCCATGCCTCCTGGTTCTCCTTTTGCCTCCCTGGCTTGCTTGCTCCTGGCTGTGGGTCTGTATGGGGAAGGTGCCCAGGAGCCAGCCCGGGTCTGGCAGACATGCTGCCCTCTTGGGACGCAGCTCTGCTGGACTGGTGGAAGGCTGTCCCTTTCCACATTGGTTAAGTGAAAGTAGAACTGAGCCCAGTTCAGCCCTTGGACATTTCCTTCTGTTGGACTTATTGGGGTGCAAAACCACCCAGACTCAGGTTTTCCTGGCTCTCCTGGGCTGTCAGTTCTCTGCAAATAGCCCTAACCCATCTCAGGGTGCTGAGTGTTAGCAAAGGAGAGGGGAGAGCATCAGCAGTGAGAGGTGAGGACATCGCTCCCCATCTGCTGGCTCATTCCCTTGGAAATCCCCTTAGCTCCACAGGGACACCAGGCTGGAGGAAGAGTGGGTAAAGGAAGGAGGCTGCTAGCCTGGAGTCTCTGCCCATGCATGGGGACAGCAGCTCCCTTCCATGCAGACTGCCCAAGGCGGGAGCTGCTCTAGAAAAGCAGCCATGGTTGCAGAGTGTAGCTGGGAAAAGCCACTACATGGTTTTGGGGCCAGGGCCAGGTCTGTGTATCTGCAGAAGACTTGCAAGATGGATCTCTCCAGGCATTTGCTTTTCTGGCCCAAAATGAGCTGAAATATGTCACCCAGAGACAAGCACTCCCATCCTTCAGGAGGTCTTCCTCTTAGGGCTATCTTCTTGGCTTCAAGGTGGCCATGCTAGCCCATCTTTCTCTCCCCATACCTCTGACAGTTTCCTACCCAGCTCCTGAATCTGCCTCAAAAACCTCCCTGTTTGGATGACTGCATTTCTAACCAGCATGTGTTAACAATGCTGCATCCCTGCTCCCCATTGCATGCAGGGCCCTTTGCACCCTACACCTGTCCCTCTTTGAGTTTCTCATGCCCTCTGTGTGCATTTTCAGGGAGAGCCTGGACCACCTGGTGACCAAGGGCGGGAAGGACCCCTAGGACCACCTGGCGACCAGGTAAGAGCTTGGATTAACCTTCTGTATCCCAGGTGGAAGTGGTTTGGGCAGCCGGGAGAGTGGAGTAGGGGGCTTAACTGATGCTACAGCATCCTGGGACAAGTTTTCAGCATAGTCCAGACCAGGTAGCAAAGCTGGTGAAGAGGGGCAGGGATTTCTAGAACCCAGTATATGAACAGGGCTAAAAAAATGGAGACTTGGCTGCTGGGCTATGGGTAGAGCAACCTCCATGCTATTTCCCAATTCCATGGAAACAGATGTCAACACGTCTGGCAGATTTGGAAACTGGCAAGTGCAAGCTGCAGCAATGCACAAAATGTTCAGGCCTGGGGCCAGACTATGCTCACCTCAGTCAAGGGAGTCAATGAGACATCTTGTGTCAGTGAGGATAGCCTGACGGGGCCCCAGCAGTGTCCCTGACATCCTTGGCATCTGCAGAGACAGTCTGTCCCAAAGCCAGTGCTCCTCAAGTCTGCTTGCTGCTAGGTCTGGCCCTCCTGCTCTAGGGTCTGCTTGTCCTCATGTGCCTCAAGGAACAGATCTCAGACTCCATGGGCTTTCTGGAGAGCAGAGCTGGCTACCGCCAGCCTGAGGAAGGCTTCTGTCCCCTGCACAACTGAAGGCTCTTTCTTCCCAGAGACGTACCCACCTCCCAGTTAATAACTCTGGGTGTGGAGGTGTTGCTGGGTTAATCCTCCATGGCGATAGCACTGATTGCAATGGCCAGTAAGGTCTTTGCACCTAAGCAAGCATGCTTTGACATCACCCTTCGACAGGGCTCTGTGGAACAATTCCCCCCCTACCCATACCTTCAGAGTTTTGATGGACCCCAAGATACAGGGAAGTATTGAGATAAATGTAACATTCCCACACTGGTGGAGCAGGACTTCCAAAAGGGGTGAAGCATGGAGACCAGTGTGTGGACAAAGATGAGACAGCTTTTGAACTCCTGTTATGGTCGACCAAGTGTTGAAGAGCCCTGAAGGAGATCTGGAGTGCAGGACAGCCATGAAGGGGCCCGCGGTTGTGTTCACGTTATCTCCAGTATGGGTGACCCCCACAGCAGATTTGCACCATGCCACAGCCTGGGGACAGGGCTTGCTTGTGCCAGGGTTGTGCTTGCCTGGAGATGGGCTTCCCTCGAGCCTATCTCATGCTAGTGAAGAGCACCAGATTCACACAGGAGGATTGTCCAGATCCTACTGTCTGTAGCTGAGATGAGCTCCTACCACAACCAAAGACTGTCTGGCAACATCCATCTTGTTGGGCACTGCCGTGGTGAGAGGTATCATTTTGGGAGGCGGCCCTGGTAGGAAGGCAGCTCTTTGGATGTGTGTGTGTAATGAACTGGTGCTGCAGGCTGACACCAGTGAAGGAGGAAGGACTGGAGCTGCTCTCTGTGTGGTAGAGATTCATTCTGGTTTCAAGGCAGGAGAAGGACTGTACAGAAGAAGACATTCAGTTAAGGTGGAGATTTGATGCAAGCCTGGGAGCTCAAGCTGTACAAGCATGGCCGGGAGCCAGGCTGGGATAGATCCTGCCTCCAGACAGCCTTCACTGGTGGGGAGGAGGAGGAGAAAGGAGAAAGAACGGTCTCCCTGCTGTCACTGAGCCTGTGGGATACCAGTTTTCCTTCCCCAGCACTGAACTTGAGTCAAACCCCTGTCAGAGCGGAAGCATTACAGAAGGATCTCTGATGCCTCCCCAGACCAGAGACTGCCCCAGT
Source organism: Pandion haliaetus (assembly GCA_013401275.1). Taxonomy (NCBI): domain Eukaryota; kingdom Metazoa; phylum Chordata; class Aves; order Accipitriformes; family Pandionidae; genus Pandion; species Pandion haliaetus. Next base: position 80,194 of record VYZV01000477.1, on the reverse strand, counting down.
GCCTCCACCACTCCAGGGAGATTTCAAAAGCAGTTGCAAAGCAAGGACGTTTTTTCCATAAGCTGAGGAAGAATGCTTTTGCTTGGCCAAATTAAAAATAAATGCATAATTGGGCTTGGGCAAGAGTAGGACTTTGGCAAACACAAGTGTTTTTCAAGCCGTGTTATCTGCAAGCTCTGGCACTTGGAGCATATTTCTCTTGGCAAGGGGAAAGGGCTCCCGCTAACCTGTGACTCCCTTTCATCCTCTTTCTGTCTGAGAGAAGCTAAAGGTCAGCACACGCTTTCCCTGATCCTCGTGGGCAGGTTTGTTGGTCCCTCTCTCTTCCTAGCCATGGTGCCCATCCCTCCTGTGGTTCTTGTTGCACCCAGAAATGTAGTGGACAGGGAGCTGCTAAAGATTTCCTGACCCAAAAATCCTACATCTTCATAACTCCTCCAGGGCCATGAGGGATTTGTGCTGTGTGCTACAGTGAGGACATCTATGGCCAGCATGAGCCAACGGTGCTGTGGATTCAGATTTGGCTGATGTGAATGATCATGAGTTCTTGTCCCTCCTTCCCAGCTTTCTCTCTTTTGGGCGTTTGTGCAGAAATAAGGTCACGTGCCTTTAAGCAGTTTAATGCTCTGCACTGCACTGTGTAATTTTAAGTCCTCTGCACCCACATGTACACCTTTCCCTGGAAGAAGGCTGCGTGCAGTGTACATGGATGTTTGGCACCAGCTTCTCCCAGCCACTGTCGTGCGAAGAGGAGCAGAGACAACAGCTGGAGGGGATTTCAGCTTCCTCAGCTTTCGGGTGGTGAGAGAGCAGCTGCAAAGCTGGACTAGGCTGAGCCACCACACTGAGGCAGCTCCCAAAATGCTCAGAGGTGCTGCTGATGCACTGAAAATATGGAGGAAGCTCTTGAGCACACACCACTGCAATGCTGAAGCCCAGGTACCATTGAGCGAGTGCTGCCTTCCGCCTGCCAGGAGACTGCGTTCACGTGGCTTGTCGCAGGAAACATTTCAGAGGCTGGGAGTCTTGAAGTGGCATGCCCACTGCCTGCAGCAGCAATGCTGGAGGGGCCAATTGCCAAGCTGTCGCTCTCTTCCACCATGGCTTGCCCTCTGCCTACCTCTGTCATCTCCATTGCCTGGGGGCTGGTTGCACACCCAGCTCCACGTGAGACGCTGCCTTGCTCAAGCACTTGGACCCATGGGCAACAGCATCATTACCCAATCGTTACCCACCATCGCTACCAGTCTCCTGGCAAGTAAAGCCCACAAAGGGCTGTTGGCACAGAGCGGAAGGTGGAGGGGCTCCCTTGGGCATCTCTTGGAGCTCTCGGAGGAAAAAATCTCCTCCCACCTCTCTCTTGTCTCTGGCTGTCTCTGGCCAGCCCTGCAGCTGACGGAGCGAGCAGCTGCTGCCCAGATGGGATGTGGCAGAGTGACAGCTTTGGTCTGTTCCAGCACACACTGCCAGGGCTCTGCAGCCTCCTGAGGACAGAGACTCCCCGGAGCCACAAAAGGGCCTCCGCCAGCCCGGCTGCAACCCAGACGTGTCCGAGCCCCAAGCCATGGGGAGGGCTTCTGTGGTGGGAGGTTTGTGTCACCTTCAGGGGGACGTGCTCCACCAAGGACTGTTCTCTGCCCTGGGGCACCTCTGTCACAGCCGATGAGATGCCACTGTGCGACCCAGCTGTGATTTGCTGCTAGAAAGCATCATCCCTGCCTCCACAGTCCTCTTTCCCACCAGGTTCTCTGTTACTGGACTGAGGTGTGGAGGAGTGGGGTGGCTTTTAGGGCTTTGGAGGCTCTGCTCAGAGGCTGCTCCCTCCTGCAGCCCAGCTGCCACTGAAAGCACATGGTGTTCAACCCACGCCTGCAGTGTCACACCTTGGCCCAGAAAGCTTCTTGTTTTGGCTCATGCTCAGCAGGAATCTGGCCAGGGCTGCCTCCAACGGGTCTTTGTGGAGAAAGCAGGGTGTAAGGAAGCGTGAGGAGCTGCAGCTTGTGCAGGCTGTGAAGGCAAGGTGGGACGGGGGAGTCAGGCTCAGCTCCTGAAGCATCTTCCCACCTGCGTTAACCCCCCTTGAATAGGTCCTTTCTTGTGAGGTTGGCCGAGGCAGAGGTGACGAGTCACGGGTGGATGCCCCCACCCACCACGTCATGAAATGAAGGGACCAGCCCTTCAGGGCAGGAGCAGCACCAAGAGAAAATCCCTGTTGTGAGAGCTCTTTGTGTTTCCCTAGGGCGAGGCTGGACCCCCAGGACCCAAGGGCTACAGGGGAGATGACGGCCCCCGCGGCAATGAGGTCAGTGCTGCTTCATCACTGCACCTTCTAGGGGGAGGGAATGAAGAGAAGACCAGGAGATGCTGCCCATTAGGGCTGTCCCCAAATCCCTCGGATCTTGGAAACCTGTTGTAGGTACCAACTCAGGTGCTAGCTTCCCAGCAGACACACCGAGGCATTTTTCATGGGTCCTTAAGGCCATGGATGCCTTTTTTCCCCACGTCCCAGAGGCCTTTTTGTAGAGAGGGTATAGCCACACCACAAGCCTCGTGGCTTCCCATCACAGAAGCTGGGGGAACTGCTCTCCAAGGGCAGCTACCTGAATGTTTTAGCAGATTTGATCCCCAGGGCAGGGAGCAAGCTGAATCCCAAGCCCAGCTGTGGGCTTTGCATTGCTCTTGTATAAGCAAAACACCTTCTGTGATGGGCTCGTGATGGTAGCTGGCTGCCTCAGAAGGCAACGTCTTCCCAGCTTAAAGGATGGTGTGCAAAGCTTGACTGCTGCTTCTGCTCCTTCCAGGGCCCAAAGGGGTCACCTGGAGCACCTGGGTTGCCTGGAGACCCTGGCCTGATGGGAGAAAGGGTGAGTAGTATTTGTCTGCGGGGATTGCATGCCATGTGGAAAGGATGTACAATAGACTGGTTCCACACAGCATGATCCAACTCAGGGAGAAAAGAAATTACATTCATACACAGCTGAGATGATGGGAAAATTTGCAAGCAGCCTGCTTTTGAATATGCATCACATATACAGGCTCAAAGAGCTGTGTTTTGGGATGTACTTCCCAGCAACAGAGACCTGATACTTCCCAATCTGTTCCCAGACTGTGGCCATATCCCCAGTCCCTGAAAGGGACAGTGTCACTCTCTTCTCAGTGGCTGTGCAGGTCACACACAAGCAAGATGGCCTTTTAACTTGCCTGTATGAGTGTCCAACCCACCAGTTGCATATATTTTGCACAGACATTTTGCTGTGGCAATAAACTGTCCAAAGAGGGCAGGATCCTGCTGCCGTGCTATCTAAGGGGTCTGCTTTTCATTATATCACGTATTTCTCCCTTTCCAGGGGGAGGATGGCCCTCCTGGGAATGGCACAATTGGATTCACAGGCGCCCCGGTAAGTTTTCCGTGCTGCTTTGAAACAGTAAGACCATTATTTCTGCTTGTCTGACCTAACATGCTTCCTCTCCTTCATCCCCAGGGGCGGCCAGGAGACAGAGGTGACCCTGGCATTAATGTAAGTGTGCCACTTCCTCATACACCCAACAGAAATTGCCCTGGCTGGTAGTTTGGCTCCTAGAGCCTCTCCATCAGCTGCATGGTGAAATGGGCTCCCTGAAGCAGCCTGCTCCTCCAAAGCCCTCTTTTTCTTCTCCCCACCTCTTCCTGCAGTGGGTGCTTCTGGAGGAAGTGTCTGTCCTTCCTTGGTGCACTGGTAGTAACACCCAAGGGCATCAGCCTGGGCTGAGTGCTCTCTGATGCAGTCCCAGAGACAGAATCTGGGGTTGGGAGTGCCACTTGGGGGGAGATGGATGGTTCTATAACAGTGAAAGCCACTTAAGAAGCTCTCTCCCCCAACAGCACTGCAATTTGGTGCTAGGGGGCCTATACCAAGGCAGCTCTCACAAAGTCACTGCATGACAGCACCAACTTCATGCTAACAAAAGCTGTCCATGCAGGAGTCTCTTCTGTACTATTTTTCAGGGAACTAAAGGCTACGTCGGTCCTAAAGGTGATGAAGGAGAAGCTGGAGACCCTGGCAATGATGTGAGTAATCGGTATAAAGCTGAATCATCTTTCTCTGTGAACACAGTGCAGGACCTTTGGGCTGGGTCTCTAACACTACCTTGCCTGTGGGTCAGAGCCCATCAGACTTTGTAAGTCTGCAAGCACCCTTTGTCGCTGAGCAGTGTCTGATAGCAAGGGGAGCCCTCCTCTCCAGATGTTCATTTTGTGTCCTACAGCTTATGGCTGGCAAACCTCCAGATCTGTTAGGCTGAGGTGGGTGTCATCTCTGCAAGGTTTTCTATGCTTCCAGATAGCACCAATGGTCGCACCTGTGCTGCACCACTGTCCTGTGGAGGGAGATTTTCCCAGTGTCCATCCTGACCCTCCCAAGTCCTAACTTGTTTGGTTGGGTACAGCAATCTCATAATATTTTTGTGGTTAAGCAGGGCTCAGCAGACATCTGGAGAGGAAGGTGCTGCATCCTGACACACAAAGATTTGTGGATTTTGGTTTTGTTTTCATTCCAGAACCTAACCCCTGGCCCCAGGGGCATCAAAGGAGTGAAGGGCCACAGGGGACCTGAAGGCCGCCCAGTAAGTAAGGACCCTGGCAGGGTTTGCACCAATGAGTGCAGCGGGCTGGGCTGATGGAGCTCCCAACAGCAGGGCTTGACACAGACTTACTGTGCTTGGCCCTGCTCACAGCAGGAGCAAGGCAGTTTGAAAACCTGCTGCTGCAGCCTCTGAAATCATGCTCATCCAAAATCAGGGCAGAAAATACAGGCACTTGTCCTTTTTCCATGAGCAAAGCATTCTCGTATGATCAGGTTCAGTAAAGGCAAGCACACTTTTGGAGTGGCCATCCTGAACCTGAAAGCATTTCAGTTTGTGTTGAGTTGCCACTTGCTTGTGTTGCCTCACATTGGCCTGGAGGAGAAGCATCTTCCAAGCAAATGGTATCCATCCCTCCATCCCTCCATCCATTCATCCCTTGTGTGCTGTGGGGGTAATGCCAAGCCATGTCACACAAGGTGTGTGTGCTCACTGCCTACAGCAAGAGCTTGCCTTCCCACCTCGGTGGGCATGGCACACGTGGAAGTGGGTCTTCTTCCCCCCACCCTGTGCAGACCCAGAGCATCATGCAAGCAAGCAGATGTACTCACTCAAAGACCATTGCAGGGACCAGCAACTGGGAAGCCAAGAGACTTTTCCAGACTCTGCATTGCTTAGCAAGGTATCAGCAGAGTACACCACAGATAGGACTGGCTGCTCTTGTAACTGCTCTCCACGCTTCTCTTTGACAGGGACCACCAGGACCTGTAGGGCTTCCAGGACCAGATGTGAGTGGAACGGGATCGGGACACTGCTTGCTTGCTTGGTCTGTGCTTCCCCTGCCCTGCATGATGGCTCCTGGGAAGGGGTCACTGCTGGGGGAGCCTCGTGCTCCTGGGTTGAGTGGTGGCTGCCTCCCATTACTGTCCCAGTGAGTCTCACTGGCCAGATTTCCTTCATGCCAGTCCATCACCAGCCAGTCCCCTCTGTAGTGCATCCCACTTGCACATCACTCATTTCCAGATCAGGACTTGCTTTGAGGGCACAAAGCAGCAGCAGGGGTGGCGGGCAGCACCTGGGAGCCAGAAAGCTGCCTTCACTGTTATTCAAATGTTTCTTTACCTCTGTTCTCAGGAATGTGAAATCTTGGACATCATCATGAAGATGTGCTGTGAGTATCCCTGTACCACTCCTCCTGCCCTGCTTGGCTCCTTGCTGAGCGGAGATAGCTGCTTTTTCTCTGGTCCCCAGCAAGCAAGGCCATCCCCAGGCAGCATGCAGAGGGATACCATGGGCATTGCTCCCCTTCCACGAGTCATAATTATGTCAACGAGCTGGGGGAGAGGTGGGAGGTCGTCCCAGTAGCTGGAACGGCAACCAAAAAGAGACAGATCTTTTGCACGTTGCTGTCCCTTCTCTTGACCCAGGGACTTCCAGCTCAATCTCTAGAGTATGTCGTGCAACTGTTGTTTCACTTCTGCATGCTGCAGACTGGTTTGCTGTGTCTGTGGCTCTGTACATACACAATTACCCTTCAGGGAAAATACGAGTAAAGTTGTGTAAAATCTTTGTGTGGAACATTTTACATTTTTTTTTCTTAAATAGCAGGGCCTGACTTTCCCCCTTAGGAAAGGGAGGTCTGTTCTGAGGTGTCCTGCCATGAGGAGCAGCAGTAGACACATGCTGCAAAGGGTTTCTGGCCCATGGCCAGTAATGAAGTGCTGGAAGGACACAGGGTACTTAAGGAACCAAGTTTGAGCTCCATACTCTGATGATTTACTTAATCCCTCCAGGATTAGCTTTTATTTTTATTTAAATAAGAATGCATTAACATGTGCAGAAACAGAGCTTTGCTGCATGCAGTGCTCCAGGTCGGGGCATCACAATCTGAAACAGGAGAGAGATCTGGATATTTCAAACAGGAGGGAAACCACCATGAGCTTGAATTGTCTAGACCAGATGTCTGTGGGTTTGCAGAAACACAAACCTGCAGTCTGCATTAGTGTGTGAAAAACCCTTGTGTCAAACATTTTAACGTTCTCTCTTTCTCTCCCTTCTCCTCCAGCTTGCTGCGGTGAGTGTTACTTGGCAAAGTTGCTCCGCAAACATTTGCTAGCCCTTCTCCTTGCTTGCACCTCTCCCTTTCCCTGCTCCTTGCCTTCTGCTATGGTGATGTGGAGAGAGCCCGGGAGGGAGGACCAAGTATGAACAAGGCAGGGGAGGGCAGCGAGCTCTCCCCAGGGATGCTGCGCAGGTGAAGAGGCTGCTGTGGCTGGGTCCTACAACTGGAAAACTGTTGTCGAGGTGCCCTGTGCCAGCAAACTGCAGGCAGATTTTCTCCACCCTTTTTTCAATTGAAAGGGATGACAGTTCAGGGCACGCTGTGGATCCAGCTCTGTCATCCTCCTTACAAATTCTGTGCTGGTCTGCAGAGAAATGTGCTGGGGGTTTTTCTCTGATGCTGTCCTGATGGGTTGGGTTTGCAGTCCAAAATCCTGAAAAGCCAAGGGCACAGGATGTCCTTCAGCCATGGGAAAGAGGGGAGAAAGCTGAGTCAGCCTCCTCCAGCCCACCAGTGTCACCTCTGTCCTCCTGGCCTGGATGAATGGAAGAAGTGAGAAGGCTTATGAGGAAATGGGTTTTGGAATAATTACTGGGTGTTTCAAGGGTACTCACAGCTTGGAAATGCTACCTGTCTTATAAGGGGCACTGACCAAAATGCAAATGGAAAAATTAGTAAACTGACTCTCAAGTCTCCCATGCAGCTATTTTGCTGCTTTATTTTACACCGTGCTTTGTGGGTAGATAGGTCACAGGCACCCACCTGGTCAGGACTAACAGCAGACATCAGCTGCTTGCTTTGATATGCCTCCCTGCAAAACATGCTGCTCAGAAAGCGAGCTGCTCATAGAAAACACAAGCCCCTCCGCTCCTGTGCCTTGCTGCAGAGTGCACCTGCGGTCCTGTGGACCTCCTCTTCGTGTTGGACAGCTCGGAGAGCATTGGCCTGCAGAACTTCCAGATTGCCAAGGACTTCATCATCAAAGTCATCGACCGCCTGAGCAAGGACGAGCGTGTGAAGGTGAAATTTCCATTGAGCACGGGGATACACTTGTGTGCACTCACTTATTTTGCACTGCAAGCAGAAAAATGGGGAGATGCCTGCACTCCAAAGAGCCTCCACAAGGCTTAGCTTCAAGTGTCTAACTGGGGTGGGTCTTGATTGCTCGCAGATTCATAAAGTGATGGAGAAGAGACGGCAGTTTGTTGTCCCAAAAGAAAGACATTTCACTCTTTCTGGACAAAGGGACTCTGCCTGCTGTGGCTGTGAACTCTGCCTCCATGTCCCAGTGCAGATGGCTCATAAAGCATTTGCCTGTTCAATCAATCTCTCAGCCTCTCCTTGTCCTGATGAGCATTTCAGGTGGCCAGAGTAGATAACACATGGAGTATGTTGCAACTTCCCCTAGCTCCCTGATGGCCAGCCCCCCGGGAACCCTTGTCTGCCCTCAAGCTTGGGTTTAGGTTACCAGTTAAGCACACTACTAAAAAGGACCTTTGCAGCCCAAACCAGCAATATTGTCCCAGTAGTAAGTCATTCAGTCCGAAGAGGGCCATAAGTGCTTACTCTCCTAACTCTTCCCTGGTAACCCGCTGTGTGTGGGAAATTTAGTTTACCTCTGTGATTTGGAAGGGATGTTTGGGATCCAGTCTTTCCTTAAGGTATAACCAGACACATCTGTAGCACACGGGCTGTAAAGTCACAACGACCTGCTGTTAGACACTTGTGTGAGCACACATGGGTCTCTTTGGCTGGTAAAGAGCCGATAACAAGCAGAAAGCCTAGAGCTGGGCAGAAAAACCACTGTGTTGGAAGAAAAACAGAAGTTTTGAAAAAAGATCTATTCCTAGCTACCTACCATGGCCAATGTCTTGTGTTGAGACCACTGAGCCAAGAAACCTGGGTTTGGGTCTTGTTTCAATGACTGGCTCACCGAATTGGTCCCCATGTGCATACACTCTTGTTGGGGCTCCTTCTGCCTGCAGTAAGGCAGAGGAGAGGCAGCAGAGCCTGCCATGAAGCCATTCAGTACAAACCACCAGCAGGATTTCCGAGCTCTCCAGGGCCCCCTGAGGTATCTGACCCTAACTGGCTTCTGTTTTTTCCAACAGTTTGAAGCTGGGGAATCCCGTGTGGGCGTTGTGCAGTACAGCCATGACAACACGCAGGAGCTGGTGGCCATGGGGGATGCCAACATAGACAACATCGGGGCACTCAAACAGTGAGTCTGTGGGGTCTCAGCACATCATGCAGAGACCTGACCCAGGGACACCTACTCACCTCCCATCCTCCATCTCCAGGCCAGCAGCTTCTGCAGCTGCAAGTATGCTAAATGTTCTTTAGTGGAAAGTAGTGGTTGGTGGCATTGTAGGTGGTGCTGAGGCCAAGGAGCTTGCCAGTTTTCCACCCAAAGTCCCATGCAGGGATGTTGTCCTGTCTCACAAGCATGTCAGAGATACATGTTCCCAGGGGTTCCTTTAGCACCCATGGGCCAGGGCTTGCAGGCTCACTGGTGTCTGTGCTTACAGGGCAGTCAAGAACCTGAAATGGATAGCTGGAGGCACCTACACTGGAGAAGCCCTGCAGTTCACCAAGGACAACCTGCTGCGGAGATTCACCTCTGACAAGCGCGTCGCCATTGTCATCACAGATGGACGCTCCGACACGCTGCGGGACCCTACGCCGCTCAACTCTCTGTGCGATGTCACCCCAGTAAGGGCACAGGGGAAGCACCCTGCCTGCAGGGAACTGCCACACAGCAGCAGTACATCAGAGTAGTGCAGGCTCTCTGGGAGTCTCCACGTCTTTGCTACCCAAAGCTAGGGCAGGGGGGACATGAGGCACTAGAAGCACTCTCACAAAATGACAGGCATTCAAGTTTATGAATGCATTAGGAGATGAATGCATCCGGTGATGGACTCTAACTTCCCTGTAGGTGGTTTCCCTTGGGATAGGCGACATTTTCCGGAACCCTCCAAATCCAGATCACCTGAATGACATCGCTTGTTTAAGCAGACCGACCAGGCCAGGACTTTCCATTCAAAGGGACAACTATGCCGAGCTCCTGGATGACACCTTCTTGCAGAACATCACCTCGTATGTCTGCCAAGGTGGGTGAAAGGTTGTGGCTGGAAGCAATAAGGAAAGTAGTGAGGAATGTCTCAGCCAAAGGGTGAGGAATGAAGGCTGCCCTCCCTTGCTTTCCCCCAGTCATGCTCTTAAGCAGGTGTTGAAGGAAGAGAACGGCTGGTGTTCAAGGTTTAGTTAAAAAAGGGACAAGGACATCTCATGTCTCAGAACACTTTGCAGCCGGGTCCAGGTCCTCTCCTGCTGCAGGGCATCTCTGTCTACAGCATTTTTCAAGCACACACCTCTGTGCTTTCTGGTGCATGTTTATAGCCTTTGCATGGCATGTTGCACTATGTGACTGTGACCAAGGTGAGCGTTTGTCCCCTCTGTGGCTCCATGGGAAGCTATAGAAGTGGTTCTCCTGGGTGAGCTGATGACGTTACTCTTTGTAATTTTCTTAACAGAGAAGAAATGTCCGGACTACACCTGTCCAAGTGAGTATTGACTCCTCATTTCACACAAAGGGGTTGTGGGTGCTGTGGTGGGAGAAGTGGGACTTTGTGTTTGTGGGAATGCATAGCTTGGAGACCTCTCGCAACAGGGAGGCTCCTGGACTGGAGTAGTGAGCAAGCCTTGTCGGACACTCACAGGGTTTCTCACACATATGCCAGTCCAAATCACATGGGGAAAAAGCCTAGACAGTTGTTTCTCTGGGACCTCAAACCTAGAGAGGAGGCTCTGCCAGATTTTAGCCCTCACAGGGTTTAGCTGTGGTAGGTAATGAGATCAATTGCTATGTGGTGGTGGGAGCACGAGGAAAAATCAGCACCGTGGCAGGGATATTTGAGAAAGGTGCTTCAAAAGTGAATACCTGGAGGAATTTAGTGGTGTACACCTCCAGGTCAGAAGCATATATGATTATAGAAAGAAGCCAGACTCAGGAGATGAAGTGGTTCCCCAGACATGCAAGGACAGCACTGTATTTAAGCAACAAGAGTTACTAGATTATCTGAGCCAGATAAGTACATGGGAATGCACCCTGTCATAAACCAAGTAAAAGAAGGTATGAAAGGGTAAAGGGACAAGTGTAGGACAGCACTGGGGTAGGGGAAACCAAGCTAGCAAATACCCAGAGAGTGCAGATTTCCCAGTCTGACAAGGCAGGAAGCCTGTGGGAAAGCAGGTGACTTCACCAGCTTTCCATGTAAGAGGCAGGAGGAGAAATGCAGCCTAATGAGCCCCGGGCCTTTCCCCTTGCAGTCACCTTCAACGGGCTGGCAGACATCACGCTGCTGGTGGATAGCTCCACCAGCGTGGGCAGCAAGAACTTTGAGACCACCAAGAAATTTGTAAAGCGGCTGGCGGAGCGGTTCCTGGAGGCCGGCAAGCCTGCTGACGACTCCGTACGCATCTCAGTGGTCCAGTACAGTGGCAGGAGCCAGCAGAAAGTGGAAGCTCAGTTCCAGTACAACTACACGGTCATCGCCAAAGCCATCGACAACATGGAATTCATTAATGATGCCACAGACGTCAACGCTGCTTTGCGATATGTCACAGGGCTGTACCAGCGGTCCTCCCGTGCTGGGGCAAAGAAGAGGGTGCTGGTGTTTTCTGATGGCAACTCTCAAGGGATCACTGCAAGGGCCATTGAGAGGGCTGTGCAGGAAGCTCAGCAGGCTGGCATCGAGATCTACGTGCTGGCAGTGGGCAGCCAAGCCAACGAGCCCAACATCCGTGTCCTGGTCACGGGGAAGAGCGCAGATTACGATGTGGTCTACGGGGAGCGCCACCTCTTCCGTGTGCCTGACTATACCTCTCTGCTGCGTGGTGTCTTCTACCAAACTGTCTCCAGGAAGATAGCTGTTGACTGATTGTCTGGGTGGGTTTCTGCAAAGGCCATGCCTGCTTCTGTCTCACCTAAAAATGAAAACCAACAAAACAAAAAAAATATTAACAGTATTCTTGACCAACCTGAGGAATTTGCATCTATACAGATAGCCATAGTGCCACAGCCTGGCTGTGCATAGTCCCCTTCCTTCTCCCCCTGCTTCATCATCTGCATCTCTACTCTGTTAGCCCCAAACTTCCCCCCCTGCCCATGACTGCCTCTCCCTCCCCACAGCAGGCAAACACAAGCACACCTAGCAATAAGCTGCCAGAACACCAATAGCAACCTCATCCCACTTTTTTTTTTGCCAAGAAAGAATCAGAATGAGGAATTTTGTACCACTAAGGACTAGCCCAGTCTCATAAGTCTGATTATTCTCTTTTCAGATACAGGGTTTTTTGTTCATTTGCTTCTTTCTTTCATACATCACTTGCCCAGCTCAAAATGGTCCTAACCCAATGCTGTGCTTCAAGTGAAATGTTCAACACTTCAGCAAGCTTTGAGAGGGGATCATTGTCATGGCTGGCAAGTCTGGTTCATATCTCACATGCTTGCAGGGAGAGGGCTGGACTGCATTACCCAAGCTGGGTGGAAGCATCTCTGGCCTCCAGTGCCATGGGATGTGGCACTGACTTCCCAGGGCTGGGGTGGAGGTGTGTGGTGGATCATCCCTCAGGGCAGGGAGGCTGGGCACTGACTGAATGAAAGATGGACAGCAGCCACTGGGGAGGGGGGAAACCCTAGAAGAAGCTACGAAACTGCACTCCTTCACTAACTGATCTCATGGTCCTACAGTGAAACCAGGAACCTCATGAATAACCTGATGACTTGTGTTATAGTCCAAGCTCCATTCTGGAAAATCTCTCTGAGCCCAGTTAGTGGGATTTTTTATTTTTTTATTATTATTATTATTATTTTCCCCAAAAGTGCCAAGCTGTCTAATTCCCAGTGAGCTCTCTGGGAGTACTGTTTCTATAGGACCATCTAGGAGTTAGGCACCTGGGCTGCAGGAAAACCCACTAACTACTATATATTGAATTAGGGCCTCATCCACAACCCAGCAAAGTCAAGGGAAAGGCTGCCATTATCTGCCAGGGTCTTTGACTCATGCCCTACGGATATACTGACAAAGGTGCTATCACTTCATGTGTGATGCAGGCCCTTGGTGTTTACACAGTTGTTTCCAGGACCACACTAAAGATGTGGTTTGGCTGGGTGAGATTTCGTTTCAGCGCTTCCATTGGTGCTCTTGCTATGAATTCATGCGCTTCTGAGAAAGCAACAGTGATTGCCAGGTATCGGCATCCCAAACTCTTTACTTTGTATCCAAAACCCCATTGTACGAGTTAGTTTTAGTTTATGCCTGTGTTTTACTAAAATTGTCCACTTCAGAAATTTGTCAAATAAATTGTTTTCCACAGTCTTGTTGGAAATCTGTCTGACTTGAATTTCAAGGGCTCTGAATGTTCAAAAATTCACTCAGTAAACAGAGGTTGCTGGGATCTGGGAGGACGCCAGCAGAACCTCTCCCATAAAACTGTAAGGGATAGAAGAAATCTATTGCTTTTGCATCACAAATCTGGCAATTACTGAATGTCATGGATTTGAGAAATACTGTGAATTCTCTTCATCTATTAAACAGTGCATAAAAATTTTGTGAGAAGAGCACCGAGCTCTCAAAGGATGAGAAATGCTTATGCAGCTTCTGTTTGCCTTCTGGTTGCAAAAAAAAAAAAAGGTACACAAGTAGGTACTGTTGTTTCCAGAAGACCAGGTGCAGAGGGATGGTGATCATCAGGTGAAGAGGTAAGCTGTGTTTGCTTTCTGCTTATGTTCAGCATCCCTCCTTAGTTCCTCATTTCCTGGGCACATGGGGATGTTGCTCTGCAGACAGGGGTAGTGGTGGAGGTATCAAACATCTCATCCAGCTTTTCCAGGCTCAGAACTCCCCAAACATTTGTTTTACATCCTAAGACAGCTCTAAAGGGTGCCTGTCTCTGGGGAAGCTCCCAGGCTGTAGCTGTATGTCCCAGGGGCTTGTTGCAACCATTTACTGTGAATGCATGCACAGTCACTTGCTCCCTAGACAGTGGACCACATTCATGTCCTGTTTCTGTAATGAAGAGGCCCTGCCTTGCTTCCCCCTTGTCTCATGTCCTCTTAGTCATGCTCTCTCCTGACCAAGCGTCTCCGCTGAGATGCTTTGTGGGCCCCCTGGCTATCCCACAGTGCTGGGGACACCTCACTCACAGCTGGAAAGTCTGAGGAGCACCTCCGGGGAGGCTCTGTGGGTGGCTGCAGTTTGTATCAGCTGTCCCGCTCTGCTCTCCACAGAAACTTAGGAAAAAATGCCTTCACGTCCGCCCTAGTAAAGGCAGTTATTGTTACAGCTAAAGAAATACTGAATGGCCCGCTGCAGTCTTCATCGTGAATCATCCATGAAGGAAGGGAACATGATATGGACAAGCCCCTGGGTTACACACCTACTCTTAGGGCTGCCCAGCCAGCAGGATGCACTGCTGCCAGCACGGGGGGGGAGGGGAAAGGGGGCTGCCTCACCCATACAGCTCCTGTACCCTACCACGGGCATGCCCCCTCACACACCAGCCGGGCTGTGGCGAATGCAGAGATGCAAAAGACACCTGGGGAAAGGTCTCTGACTTTGGGCTGGTTTACAGCTTTCTGCTAAAAAAGCAAGTGGCAGGAGGGATTTTTTCCTGCTTCTGTGTTCTTCCTCTACCCCCCACACACACACCCCCACACACCACCATGCCCTTGCGTTTTCCCATTACTGAAAGGGGAAGAAAATCCCAAACCAGCAAAAACTGCTGTTTCCAAGCCTCAGTTCTGGAGTGTTTATCAGTTTTATCCATGAGAAAAATCTAAACTTTCCCTTTAAATTCCAGTTTGCCTGGAAGAAATACAGTTTTAAACAGAGCCTGGTGAAGAGCTGTCTTCCCCAGAAGACAGGGACCAGCAGAGATTTTTCAGCAGTGCCCAATGCCTTCTGTTTAGGCATGTTGCCTTGTCTCTCCCCACGCTTGTGCACTGTCCAGGCAGGATCACGGGAGCCCTTGTCGGGTGTTCGGGGCCAAAGTCAGCCCCGATATGCTGGACCCATTTTGTCTTCCATTTCTGCTCATATTTACTCCCCTCTTTCCAGTCTCAATTTTTATGCTTCCATTACAGGAAAGGTCAAAAATGCCTGCCTGCAGGCCTGCTTTGTTAAACTTCAGATGTTCTCCAGATGTTCAGCAAGGGGGTTTATGTAATAATGACAGAATTTGGGCCACATTTCTGCTTTCCTCTGGCTAAATTCTCCTCATTTGAGGCAATGCTGATTCACAGCCCTTCATGGGAAGGTTATGGCTGGGGAAGGAGGGGATCGCTGAGGCCACTTTACCGATGTGGTAGGACTCCTAGAACACATACCCTACAAGCAATGCAAAAAAACCAACAAAGCAATAGGCTGGGACAGTACCATGGGACTGCAATCCTAAAGGACAGAGCAAAAAGTGATGCAAGAGAGGTAAACTGGTAAGTGAGAGAGAAATATCCTGTCCAACTAACTCTTGTAAATGAGAAAATAAGACTGCTTGCACTCGGGAAGCCCCTAGAGGCTCAGCTATCTGCGCCCACTGGCACTGCTTACCTGTCCAGACCTACCCAGCTTTGTGGCTGGAGCTCTGGAGCAGGTCTGCAGATCAGTTGGTCATCGTTTCTCCATGGACATCAAGTATGGCATGAGGCCCTGCCTGGCACCATGTAGTTACCCGTACAGCCCTGAGGGCTGAGTCGTTTCCCTGCACTGTGGTCAGTGCTTGCTACAACCACTGATGGGAAGGCATGGTAACATCATGAATGCTACCTCCGCACTCCTGGGAAGCTCCGTCCCCCAGAGGCACTGCCCTGGACAGCATGGGACTGATGGAGACCACAGGGATGTCAGGGCAACTCTTCCCTCAGCTTGCAGCCCTGTAGCCCAGCCAAATTGCTGTTGATGGTGCTAGCACTAGACTTCAAGCTGTATAACAATAAATAGCTGCTCTAGGATGATTTTGAACTGCGTACTTAAGAGCCTTGCCTGTGCCTACAGTTTTCCCAAGGAACAGAGGCCCATTGCCTAGCCTCTCCTAGCTATAACAGCAGAATAACTCAATGTTCAAGTGAGTCTTGCTATGTTGTGGTTTGGGGTTTGTTTTAACTCTATTATTCCCAAACATGTTTTAGTTTAAGCTTTGCATTATTCTGTCCAATGGCATGGCTGTCCCTCTTAAAAGAAGTAATATTGTGTAAGGAGAAAGAATCACGGTGTACGTAAGCTTGTGGGCAAACAGCAGAGGGAAGACTGTAACCCATTAAGAAATATGGGGTCGACACACAGAAGTAATTCTGAGCGAACTCAAGAACACAGAGGAAGGCCATTCCCCCCAACACACACTATCATCATCATACTTCTCCAGGTAAAGTATTTAAGAAGTTGATGGCCTCCTGTAACATTGCATAGGACAGGGGAGTATCATCAAAGCATGGTGCAGCTCTGGGAGACTTGCAGATAACAATTTTAGGTTTTGCTAATTCCCATCAATAATTAGGTCATTTAGATTATAGGCACCCATATAATAACTGGACTAAATAAGTTGTTGTATTCTGATTAGGCTGAGATGTTAATTAGACAAACAATTAATTTTTATATCTACACTTTAGAGCGTCTTTCATGGTTGCCCATAGCTAAGACCACAGGCAACAAGCATGCTCTCCCAAGGTTCTTCCCCTCAAAATTTCTCCTCACTGTCTTTCACAAGATCAGGATGGGTCCACAGTGTCTGCTTTCCATGCTTTTCTGCAGTAAGCATATACTGTGTCAGCCCAGTTCCTGGGTTGCCCCCCCACCAGGCTGTGGCAGAGCTCCTGGGACCTGTGGCGGCAGAGAGCTCTGTAGGATGTATAGCAGGAGGGAAGCTGTAGCCAGGTGGCCCAGCAGTTACCTCAACAAGAAGTTGAGAGGACTGTTGATATACTTCTGAAGTGAGCAATTGATGCTGTTTAATTTATATTTTGGGGTGGGGTGGGGGTGGGTGTTTCATTTAAATAGTTTCTTACACACGTGGTCATCCCTGTCAGACATGGAAGCTACAGAGGTGCTTACAGGAGCAGCCTGAGACAATGAGACAGCCTTTCCAGCGAGGACTGGGAGTGCGTGGAGTGACTTATCCCCATGAAATATCACTGCAGCCCTTCCACCTACCCACCATCTCAGCAGAGCAGCACTCCCGGTCCCATCCACTGCTGCAGACATGTGCCGGAAACACTTCTCAGCTTTGTCATCCTGAAAATGTTATGAGTGTAACATCCAAGCCACTGAACCAAACAAAAATGCAGTTGGGGTATCTCTTCTTGAAGGTAATATATTAAAAGTAAAACCAGAATGAAATAGCAGAAGCTGGAGGCAATGCAGATGCATCCAACCCCTTATGTGATGCTTCTAGAGAAAATTTTTTGTTCTTTTTTCTTCACTTTTGGTTATGGCACTTTGTTCTGGGTCACTGCAAAGGTCTTGAGAGATAAACTGTTTCTTGAAATGAGATGAGTTTTCTAGTGGGGAAAAAAACATGCAAGAAACTTTGAGGGCCATCTATTTTGACAACATCATCTGATTTGACTGCACAAAACTGACGTTGTAGCAGTCCTGGTATAGTCACGGACTTAAGCGTCTGTCTAAAAACTTCATCTGTTGGCCAAATAAAAGATGCTGCCTTATCTAACTTAGGTTTCGTTAGTCACTGAAGCACTGAGAAATAAGGCTCAAAGAGGTCATTAAGCCTGTTTTCTACCTTAAAGGTATGTTTTACCCCACAGGCTGCATATTTGTTCCCCTGTCAGATGGGTGTTTGTCCAATCTTGAAGAGCTCTGAACACAGAGGCTTTACCACGTCTGCAGACAGTCTGTTTCAGTGCAAATCACTGCTGCTATTTACAGTACTGCAAATAATGGAGCTGGTGCTACTTCTGGAGGAGACACCCTGGTGTCCAGCCTAAGTATCTCTTGCTGCCATTAAGCCTGTTACTTCTTTTCTTCTCCACTGAGGACACAGATATCATGTTCCTCCATCGCTTACGGAGTCATTTATCTTATTATTATTATGAAGTCTCTTATTTGTGTTTTCTTTTATCTCTCATGACCTGAACACCCGGTTCTTGTTCACAGTGCCAGAAGCCTGTGGGAGCACTCAAAGGTAAAGCTATGGCAAAAAGTCCAGAGGCCTGTTCCCAGCCATGGCACCTATGGAGAAGGTCCTCGTAGCAGACATGTTCATCACAGCAGCAATCTGGAAAAAATTCTCCAAAGTGGTAAGGGGTCTGACGGCGGTGGGGGTCCCCTTACTCCTTGGTCCTGGGTCTGTTTGGGGTTGTTTTCATATGTTATTGAACAATCTGCATGGCCAACCTTTCTTTTCTGGTTGGCCCATGGGTTACTTACACAATGATTATTTAATTTTGAGACCTCTACCCATCATAAAGGTATTGTAGGGACAGGGAAAAGCCTTTCTGAGCCCCTGTGGAGTAGATTAATAACCCAAACTAGCCTTCTGGCAAGAGAACCTCGAGACATTGGTTTTGCACAATTGTCCCAGAGACTAGGAAGGGATTAAGGCACAAATTGTCCGTGTATGGGCAGCTTTGAAACAACCTTTGTGGAAGGCAACCTCTGGTTTACGTGTGGATCAGTAGAACGTGCTCAGAGTTAGCCATCTTCAGTAACAAGCTTATGCCAGCCAGAAGCAAACCGTTTTTGAAGCTGAAATTTGAAATCTGACCTGTTATCCTGGAAAATATGGGCCTCAGAGAGCTCCCAGTCACAGAGGTGAGGCTGGGAGATGCTTGACAAAAGGAAATAAATAGCATCCTTTCACAGAATCAAATTGAGGAGGAGAGACAGCCTGCCAGACCTTGCAGTACCCACACCCCTCAGATGTGCACCGCGATGTGCAGGTGAGTCTGGCTGCTGCAGCAGCACACAGAGGTGGTGGAGCCCAGAAGCTGAGGATTGAAAGCCATCAGTGGACTTTGTGCTTCCTGAATCACTCGGTTTCAAGATGGCCAGCCCGATGTTCCAGCTTTGCAATGATCTGTGTCTCCCAATGCTCCTTCTCCCACCCGTCGGGGCAGGGTGTCCTGCTGGGGCTGTCCCCCATGGCGGAAGGACCACAGGCTGCTACAGCATGGAGCGTCACTGCCAATGGCCCCAAAAGCCTCTGCAAAGGGGACAAACTCTGCATGAAATGTAACAAAATATACACGTCTACAACAGTTTTTACATCGCCATGTGAGAGCCCCCAAACCCTCACAGTAATTTCAAGCACTTACCAGGACTTGTCCTTCCTAAGCACATCAGTTTGTACTCTGATCCCTCAGGGAGATGTGAATTGAAATACCAAAGCAGACATGTGTTTCATAGACCAGCTGGGACAGGCATCAGCAGCTATGTACCTGGGCCTCATCCAGCATCTCTGGTGGGAGAGCAAAGCCCCCCATCTTACCAAACCTTGTCTTTCAAGCTCCCTCCCTGGAAGAGCCTGTCCTTTCTTGGGATGATCTCAGGATCATCCCTGCTACCACTTCATTTTTTCCTTTTGCTGACGATGCTCCCTGTTGGCTGCTGGGCTGAAAATCAATAGAAGTAGGTAGTTTTGTTGTTAATCCTTCCTTGCCCTTTGCATGGGGCATAATGGCTCTTCAATGGTCTTCCAGCTTTCCAGAAACAAGCTTTTCTTGTGTTAGGATCAGGGGATTAACTGCTACTGGTGTTATTAAACCTCAGATGCTGCTGTAAGCCAAAAAGGGATTTCTGCAATGTCACAAATGCATCTCTTGCAGTCAGGCTGAGTCAAATCAGACATCAGATGCCTAGCCCCACATTGCATGTTTAAGGCATATCCAGCGCAGACACTGTCTAGCCCTGGCAGCAGGGGGTCCTTGCCCGTGGAGGTCAGCCAGCAGTTTGAAGATATGTCTTGCAATAGATATTGTAGGCAAGCAAGGAGTCTGCAGCCCCCTTTGCCTGTGCTGCTACTGCCCCGGTCCTGGCCTGAGACAGCTGATGGGGAGAGGGAGTGGAAGGACAGACTGCAGACAGTGTGGGTCTGGAGCACCCCATTTTGAAAGCAGGCTTTTTTATGTGGCATAAACCTGCTGTAATGTGATCCTAAAGATCCTAAAGATGATCCTGTTGCGTTAAAGAGTAAAGAAGTTTGGCAGAAAATAAACCCCCTTGCATTCCAGCTTGTCCTCAGATATCCAGAGGGGCTGGGGTGGCTAGGCTTAGATTCTGAGTGATGCCCAATTCAATGCTGTAAGTCCAGTCACGTTTAATATATATTGAACTATCATGATTATGGATGCACTAAGAGCGTAATATACTTTTAATCTAGTCAAGTTCAACAAACTATCATGGATAGATTTTAATGAACCATACTTTCAATCTAGTCGCATTCAACAAACTATCACGGCCAGACTTAATGAGTGTGATCATGTTCAACAAACTATCATGGCTAGATTTTAATGAACAGTACAGTTTATTAAAGCAAGAGGAGTACAGGTTATTTTGGATTGCTGGTGATAAATACACTGTCTGCAAAGCACATGCAAGTACCAAGAATACAAATAATACAGTTGGCTACAAGTGCATTGAATTATGGAAAAACTCTAGAGATTTCTAATTTTCCCAGGGAAGCATTCGGTATAACCAAGGGTTCGAATCTTACCCAATAGGCATCCCTAAGGGGGAGAAGATAGGTTCAGCCCGTCAACTGATCCTAGAAGTCAGCGATGTCCTCCCAACTTGTCTGTGATGGTATCTTGCCCAGAATTCCTCCTCTCTTAAGGCCTTTTATACTATTTTCTTATTTTTAGGTGGAGTTTGAGTGACTCTAGTTATACATACCTTTATTATGATTAGTGTAAAATCTCCTCGCTTTACTTTTAAAGGTATATGCTAGAGAAAATTCAGAGCGCATGATCAGTGAGGGGTGGTTGCACCTTGGAGGCAGGTAGCTTTTGGGATGGAGGTGTGTTTTGGTATTGTAATGAGATTATAATAAGCAAAGTTCACCCAGAGGACATGATATTGCATGTCAGTGCTCCAGAACGGGGCATGTGTGATATAAATCAGAAGAAGGGCAGTAGGTTGACAGAACCCCCATTATTTCACCTCCTTGCTTCAGTGGATTCAATGCAGGGACCTTCCATTCTTGCTCCTATGGTCCCAGT
The DNA here is from genome assembly GCA_013401275.1 of Pandion haliaetus. Classification (NCBI taxonomy): domain Eukaryota; kingdom Metazoa; phylum Chordata; class Aves; order Accipitriformes; family Pandionidae; genus Pandion; species Pandion haliaetus. The sequence continues at coordinate 59,345 of VYZV01000477.1, read as the reverse complement.
TCCCTATCCCTGCGATAATATGACAGAGCCTGGCTGCGGTGTCTCTACTCCACTCCACCCTCTGTGTTGCTTCTCTTAGGGTCAGCATACCAAGCTCCCTTGGTGTTGCTAACATCTAAGGTTGCAGGTTATGTTGCTGAGGGAATTATTATGGAACAGATTTCTTGCATATCCACTGCATTCCACCTCCCCCTAAGGGGGGGAAGGGAACATATCAATAAGTCACCTTCAGCAATCATTGCACAGATCCTGAGGTTGCCCCTGAAGTTTTTCTCTTCTCTCGTTTCTTCTGCCCCAACAACCAAACCACATACCCCTCAACTAGTATTTTTCATGGCTTAAGAGAAAGCAACAGGGCAGGAATAAGCATGCAAGGTCGGCACCTAGATCGCACAGTTTTTCACTGCTCCAAAAGCACAGAGAAAAGGCGTATCTGTCAGCCCCTGGCTGGTGTTTCTTTCCTGGCTCAGTTCTAGAAAGCAGTTCAGACTTTCATAAACATGGGTATTAGCTCAAAGTTCTTGTCTATAGCTTCTGAAATCCCTGCAAATCCCTTTTTTGCCCTAAAAGAATCCAAACCCTCAGGAGCCACAAAGCATTTGCTCCTTCTTCTGAGTCATGCTTATTTCTACATAAATGGGAAATTCAGCCCAGGGTGTTTCTGAGGGCTCTGGATTTCTGATAGTACCTCTGGTGATAAAATTATCCCTGCATATAAAATTATGTCTTTGTTAATGTGAGAGCTAAACAGTGACATACGGTATTTTCCACGGGACCTGAAGTACTTGAGATTTTTCAAAGGCAGCTTGTAAAACCAGTGTGTTGCTTTTCTAGGGCAAGCCTATCCTGGATAAAGCTCGGGCCATGAGCAGCAGACTGCAGTTTTTTCTGGCTCCGAGAACCTAGCATGGAAGCGCTGGACATGTACTTAACAAAACGCAGCCGAGGGCAGCTGGATAAGCCCCATCTGGAGCTCTGCAGCTCCTTTGAAAAGTGTGTCAAAAGAGGTCTGGCATGCAGGGGAAATGAGAACATGTGGCAGATTACTGCGCTCGAAACCAGCCGTCCTAGCAGCAGCCCAGGATGCGACCCAAACACTGCCCCGAGGGCACAGCAGGGTCCTGCTGAAATTGTCATTTACCACCTTGCAAAGCAAGATAGGAGCACACTAGCCTTGCATACATTTCCCTCTGCAACATCCCTGGGTCTCACAGGTCCCATCCCATAGGAAGACACATACTGGATGTTGGAAGACCATGTGCTCCCTGTGGTGCAGGAGGAGAGCTGCATGCAAAGATGGCAATATTGCTCTGAGGCCGCATGTGCTTTGAGCTTGTGATATCTATCCAAGGATCTCACGGTGCCTCGATTTCCAGTTCCAGTTGATGTCTCATCATCTAGCCCACGCTGACCCCTTTGCTATACAAGCTGGCTGTCTCGCCGGCTCATTTGCATGTGTGGGCACTGGGAATTCAGTGCTATCAAACCCAAATTGAGAGGCTCCACTCTTCATAGTCACAAGGGGATTTGGGATTTCCTGCAAATTCAGGTTCCCTTGGGTTCACATTGTTGTGTGTTTTATGTAGGGCCTGGGAAACCCCCCACGCACGTGGCAAGACAAGGCCAAGAAATACTCTGCTGGTAGATGCTGCATGACTGAATGGTGAGTCAACTGTGGCATTCCTTACGCAGAATACAGGCATTGCCACATCCCAGGAGCTGTCTCATCCAGTCTGGCTGCTAGACAGGTACCACTCAAGCATGGCAAGGCAGAAAGTGTCCTATTTGGGAAGCTTTTCTGTATGCTCTTTGGTGTAGGGAAGGGAGTTTGCAAAAGAAGGCAATTTGGTGTGAGAAACTAACAAAGCGGTGACTGGCCTGCCTAGCAAAGACAGATATGACAATGTCATATCTGCATGGGGTCAGGGAGGCACTGCACAATTCAAACTGCTGCTTTGAAATTAGAAAATCACTTTCTGATCGTCTTGTGTCTGGTCTACAGGTAATGTCAGAAGATACTGAAAACACTCTGGTTGACAAAGATGTTTGTATAATATTTGTTGCCTGTGACGTCTGGTGGGTTATTAGGTAAAGAAAAGATCTAGAAAAATGTTATGGGAGCTATTTCACTGGCAGGGAGTTACAAAATAAAGGAATTAAGGGGTTTCCCAAGACCATAACTCAAGTCTTAGGAGATGTAGGAACTGAAGGGTTTAGTGGTGGATTTGTCAGTGCTAGGTTAATGGTTGTTCCAGATGATCTTAAAGGCCTTTTCCAACCCAAATGATTCTATGAACCTCTCTCCCTTGATTCCTGTGTGCAAGAGATTCTGTGAAAACCAACCTGAGCACACAGGGGACACAAGGCAAAAAAGTCAAGCTCCTGTTCAGACACACTTCTGCATAATGTTTTCTTCCTCCTTTGGACATGGAGCATGGGAGCACCCTACTGAGACGCCTATACTAGCTGAACCCTGTACATCACTGCCAGGGCATATGCCTTCTTTTATAAGCCTTCTTGGGGGGTATTCATTTCCTATTGGTTGAGCTATCTTCAGTGAGGGCACCTTAGTCTAAGCCTCTTTAGGACCTCTTCACAGCATGGACAAGAAATAAGCATGTCTGGAGTAAAATAAAGCGGAACAAGTCAGAAGGTGACAAATGGGGCCATACAAGTCCCATTTCTCTCCACCGGTTATAAAGGGGGTCATGGTGGCTGTTTCAGAAGTGCATGGCTCCTTATGATCCCAAGAGTAGAAACTACCTTTCAGCTCTTGTATGGTGTTATCATGTATTTTTGTGCAATTTTTCGTAAGCTTAGATAGTTGAATCAAGGCTGTGACTACTATGCCTCCAGTTTTTTACAGTCCATTGATTTTGATAGCCAAATTAGAAGCATATGTTCACTGTGCAGTTGTGAAATTGGAACTGAAGTACACAGCTGACCCACAAACACTATTTATTTATTGCACTTAAACTAGTGATTGCTTGTTAGCCACTGGATAGCACACATGTGCTGCATTACTAAAAGTAGATTTATTGCTTTGCACATTTTTTCCAGGAAATTTGCATCACAACAGTCCAAAAAGTCCCTTTAATTCTATTAAAAGTCCCTTTAATTCTATTAAAATATTTGAAATGTAGTCTTATATTTTAAATCATCATTCAATGAGTAGGAGCATGATAGATTTTACTGATACATTAGGGGAAATTTAGAAAGCGAGTGATTTTAATAGGATGTTGTAAAAAACTCACTGCTGAATTGAAAGTAATTTTTCTATCTGAATATTTTTGTTCATCTTTCCCAACCCAGCTGGTTTCCACCAGAATTAGATCTATGTCATGAAGTAGATACCCGTTCTGACTTTAAAGTTGCCCAACATGATGTGATGAGTTCTGTAACTGAATGTGAGCCAGCAATGCGCCCTTGCAGCCAAGAAGCCCAACAGCATCTTGGGCTGCAACAGGAGGAGTGCTGCTGAGCAGGTCAAGGGAGGTGATCCTTCCCCTCTGCTCAGCACTGGAGTGCTGTGTCCTGTGTTGGGCTTCCCAGGACAAGAGAAAGATGGACATACTGGAGAAGGTTCAATGAAGGGCTACCAAGATGATGAAGGGATTGGAGCATCTCTCACATAGGGAGAGGCTGTGAGAGTTGGGACTATTGAGACTGGAGAAGTATCAGGAGATCTTATCCATGTGTATAAATACCTGATGAGATGTAATGAAGAAGTGGTGCCTAGTGACAGGACAAGAGGTAATGGGTGCAACCTGAAACACCTGAACACAAGGAAACACTCTTTTTTACTGTCAGAGCGGTCAGACACTGGAACTGGTTTGCCTGAGATGTTGCGTGGTCACCATCTGTGGAGATACTCAAAACCCAACTGGACACTGTCCTGGGCAGCCTGCTCTGGCTGACCCTGCTCAAGCCAGGGGGTTGGACTGGATGATCTTTAGAGATGTCTGCCAGCCTCAACCATTCAGCTGTGATTCTGCTGGTCTCTGTTTCACCGGAGGCAACAGAAAGTCATCTGCCCTGTCTCCCTGCAGAGTCCTGGGTAATCAGGGTTTCAGAGGAAAGTATTCTGCAACCCCAAGGCATCACATGAGGCAGAGGAAAATTAAAAAGGGATCTTCTCCCCTCTTTAGTGCATCACTTTGGCTCAGAAGGGACTCAGAAAGTGTGGGGTAAGGTTTATAAACTCTGAAATGGTTCCTGATTTCTTATTTCAAGGAAATCCTGCTGGATTTTGAACCACCCCTGCTTCAGAGCACCCAGAGCCAGGCTGCAGGAGCTGGGCACCCTGTTGCTTACTAGGTCCTAATGTCTTTGTGTTTCTGGTCACCAAGCTCTAGCTGGGGACAGTGGAGGAGTAGGGAGTGGGAGCTGCACGGGTTTTGTCTGTGTGAAAGAGCAGCAGCTTACAGAAAGTACAGTATCTTGTGCTGATTTCACTGCTTAGTCATACTGCAGTAACTGTAGCTTGGCAGCTAGTCTTACCCCGTTCCTTGCAAATGTTTCCATTTATGGCTGGGATTTTTATTTCCCTTTGCCTCCAATCGCCACACAGATGGAAAGTCTCCAAAAGGGGAGGCCATAGGTTTACATTGGGAAGAACCAGCTGTGTGTATTCATACCTTGCATTTCAAGTATCTCTTACAGGAGCACACCACCCAGGATGCTCAAGGGATTCATTAGGGATCGTTTTGGCCAGAAGCGGGTGCTGTGCCTGTCTGGTGGCAGGAGTACAGATGTCATTGTGGTTGTCAATATTTTCCTTGCCCAGGGCTCAGATACACTGTGAAGGAGAAAGCCGCAGCCATTTGACCTGCTTGTCCCTGCTAGCAGCTGGGTGTCATGCCTGGTCCTTCCAGGGACACTGGCGAAGGGGCAGCCACGTGAGCAGGCCACGTGGAGACCCTCAGGGCTGTGCCCATGCTCTTCCCAGAGTCATAGCTCCTGAATGCTCCTTGCTGGCCTCCAGGAAGAGAAGATCTGGTTACAGAAGGACACAGCATGTGGGATCCAGGTTTCCTCCATGTGTTAAGGATGTGCAGGTTTACAATATACTTGCTCCAGCAAGCCTATGGAAAAAAACATTCCTGGCTTATGAAGAGCTTTAGGGCAGATAAAGCAGAGTCGTGATGAGCTGGAAAAAGGGATGTGCCTGCTGCGAGCTTATTGCCATGGCTGGAGCTGTAGCCTCTGGGGGAACAGCACTACGATGCTGCACCCCTGTTTTTCTCTTGCACCTTGTCTGGCTGCCAGTTCCCCGTCTCCTGCTCACATGGATAACAGGGAGCAGTGAGCTGAGAGCAACTGAGAAAAAAAATTGTTTTCCTCACCCAGGGCGCTGGATTGGAAGAATAACTGATCTTTCATTTAAGGCCAGATTTCAGCAAGGCACTGAATTCCCTGTGTTTTTGCTCCCACTCCATGTACTTTTGTGGAAATTAAGTGCGTGCCTCAGTGAAACCTGGACTGACCGGCCAGAGGTGTCTGCAGGTGGAGCGGGGCTCCCCTCCCACCCCCTGGCAAGGCAGAAGGGATGCAAAGACTGGGGCACTGACCTGGCAGCCACCTCTTCATCAGGTTACGGATAACCTCTCCGTGTCTGAATTGTTTCCTTTCAAACATTTGGCTGGGTTCTGGGTATTCTGTAGAAACATGTGATTTCTGGAGAAACCTTTTGAAAACAGAGTATTGATTTTTCCAGCCAAAAAAGCCTAATCTTTGCCAGAGCCGATTCCTCTACAATCAAAGCATTCAGCTCCTATGAACAGGGAGCCACCACGGGAAGAACAAATGTGTTGTTATTGCCAAGCCCTGCTGATGAAGTCCTGTCTGCAGCTCTTGGCTTTCTGGCCTGTGTTATGACAAGGATTCAAGAAAAGAAGATGGGAGCCAATTAAAACCATCACGTCATGGCATAGCATCCCTCACCCCATGTCTCAGGATGCAGAGAGTATGTGCGTTATCCCTTTCTCAAGAGCTTGAGTCCTACCCAGTCCTTTCTTCACCCAGGCAGGGAGAACGGAAGAGAAACTCAGAGATGTGTAAGACCCCGTAGCTCTCTCCCCAAATGGGAAGCCACACATGGGATGGGTTCTGCTCCAAGCCCCTGCCCTGGTGGCCTGGATCTCGGACCTTCACCACGTGCAGGATCCAGAGGCATCACCCTGAGAGTTGCAGCAGGGCTGTTCTGAGTGTCAGATCCCAGGAATCATGTGCTGCTCCCCTGTGAGTGTGCCCTGGGCTCTCCCCAGCCAGCTGGGGCTGCTGGGTAAGGCTGGAAAGTCCAACCGATGGCGTTAGCAGGTGCAATGTGCTGCTAATGGGGCTGCTAGTGGGGGCTCCTGGTTGGGAGTCAGCACTGAAGCTGCCCCCAGAGCTGCTGGAGGAGCAGACAGAAAGGGGGGAGTGACCCCCCCAGAGGTAGACCCCAACACTTCGGACATGGAAATGGGGAGATGTTCCTGCAGTGGCTACGGTGGTACTGGGACACTGGAGCTGGTGGGATGTCTCATGAGAGCAGGCTGTTGGGGCCCACAGTGTCCTGTGGGGGGGAGAAAGTCTTTGGGAGGGACTAGCAGAGGGATATGTGAAGCAGAGGATCAGTCCTACTCTTCCCACAAAGAGGATACTCCTGTGTAGGGACAGCACATGGAGCCTGCAATAGGTGAATATTCAAGCTGCTGTCATGTACTGGGATGTCTGTTCTGCATGGGCAAGGGATGGAAGTTATTAAAGTGTAAACCCTGTATCCTGCTCCACAGGGGCAACGAATGGAAATTGTCACATATATGAGTTTAAACTTGTAACTTTCTTCATTTTGGTGTTTTGCAGGGTGCGGGGTTGTTTACTGAGTGCATGGACACGGTGTTATCATGTCCGTCCAAATTGTCTGGGAGGAAGGGTAGAGTTTGTAACGTGTATGTTAAGGCTGTGATTATATTAAAAGACTTTGTAATGAACATATATTCAAATGACAGCTCTTAAATATATGTGAAACGTGGACTTTGGGCTGCATGAAAGCAGCTCCCAGTTCTGGAAACATGTTTTCCCTGAAGGCAGGACTTTTAAGTCATCATGACACTATTGAAACTGGGGCCGGTGCTGCTCACGGATCTCAGCAGCTCAGAGGTAGCAAACCCAGGCTGTAATCTTTACTGGCATTTCTGGTTCAGGTCCTCCCTGGTGTGCTCCCTAACAGCCAGTGCCAGCCCCTGCTCTCACCACTGGTGGGCAGGGAGCCCACACAGGTTTTCACTGGCGGCTGCAGCATCTACAACTGAGGCTACAGAGGGGAAAATGTAGACCTGGCACCTCCTGTGCTCCCCTGCCTCTTCCCAAAGGTTTCAAGAGCAAAACCCCAGACCAGAGGCAAGCTTGCTATTTGCTCGCAGAGACAAAACATGACAGAGGCTTTGCCAAACCCAACTGCTGCCTGCTGTCTCCTGTTGCCAGACGCTGCCAGTCCTCCCCCAAGGAGATGTCTGTTTGCTGCCAGCCAAGCTGCAGTCTCTTGATGGGATCCATGTGTTCTTGATGAGAGGCCTGGAGAACTTAATTTTCCCTGGTCTGGGGTTTTCTATCAAGGACTCCTACAGCCTTCAATTATCTGGATTCCCCAGAAGGGATGTGGGAGGCTGATTTCCCTGCAGGGTTTCCAGCAGTTCATGCAAGTCCTTCCTTCTCCGTTTCCCTTTTCCAGCACCCTTCACGCTTTCTCACTGTGCTTGTCCTTGTGCCTCCGTGAGGGTGGGCTATGCTAGATTGTATCTTGATCACAGGCGCACCTTTTATTTTTTCATGTCTGACAGAGATGTGCTAAGCAGACAGGATGTCACTTCTGCCTTCACCAGGCAGCGAGGTGTGCAAACATGAGCGGGCTGCTTTTCAGGATGCTCATGTTTGCCTGGTCTCATACACGGTTCAGCTGTTAAGCCTTGAAGCTTCTCCCGTGAGCAGACTGGTGAGCCTGCCACAATCGCTACCATGGATTTAGGATAGGCACAAGCAATTTACTTTGTGACTTTGTGGCAGGGCACATTTTTAATGCAGTTATACTAGTTAGGCTGCTGTGTGAAGAGGCACTAGGGTAGGTAATGTCAACCTTTTCAGGACCCTTTAGAGTGCCAGGGTGATGCAGCAGAAATCTCAATACAAAATGAAAATCTGTTTTCTGTGGCCAAGAAGATAATTACAAAAGAAACAAATAATGCATTATTTCTTGCTCATTTCTGTTTCCCTCTTTATATTTTTATCTTTGTAGATGGAGACTGTCAGAGTCTGGATGGATGAGGGACAGAAAGGAGGGCAAAGAACTGTATGTAAAAGACAGTGAGTGCATGCCTGCACTTTCACCTCCCTGCTGTTAATTTTCTTTATCACACACTGAAGCTGGAAAATCTCAAGCCTCTTTGGAGACAAGCATTCGAGTTCCACTGGCAGTCTTAAAGAAAAGTAGTATAAACAAAAGATGTTATTTATTGTGCACATGTGATCAAAATTATTTCATTTGATGTTGGAGAGTGGGCTCACATTAATGCTCAAATGAAGAGCACAGACATTCAGTTACCCTCCTAAAAGGGTATGCCACATCCCTGGCAAAAATATTTTAACTTCCTTGTGACCCTGATTTCTTGGGCTGGTTTAAGGTACCATCAAAAAAGAATCCAAGGAAGGATGGAATATTGCTCTCCTTCTGTAACCCTTTATTGCTAACTTGTTCTGCAGAGTATTTGCTTGTTTTGTCTCGGAGGAATACAAGTTAATAATGCAGCGTATTTTTTTGTTTTGGGGTGGGTTTTTTGTTTGACTTTGTAGGAGGACCTTTGAACCCAACTCAGGTAAGAATCTTTTTCTTAACACTGATTATGTATCTAGTTATATTACATCTCTTACATGCATAAAACTCCAAATTTTTATGACACTCGGTGCAAATACCATTTTCCTTGTCAGTAGTAGCAGGTTCGCTTGATGGTAGAGGGGAATTTTATTGCGATGTTATGTTTGGCCAAGAGGACACTTCCTTACAGAATTACACATTTCTTGAGTGTCAGTCTATAGCTACAAATGAAATGAGGGCCTCTAAAGTTTTGTGTTAGGGCAAAAATTTGAGCGTGTGCGTAAGGGAAGGGGAGGTGTTAAGTGTCGTGCCAAAAGCAGACAAGCAATGCTCTGCTGTATGTGACCCAGGGAGCTGGGCTGAAATGCTGCACAAGGTTCCCTGGATTCACATCAAATACGTGAAAAGCAGCAGCCATCAAGCAGTGGAAAAGCTCTGCAACCCAAGGAACAGCAGCTGGGCGGCTGCCCACGACACTCCCTGGGACAGGGATGTCCAGAGAGCAGGGCAGCTCCCCGCAGACTCTACCCCAGCAGAGGAAAGAAAGTCCCAGGAGGGCTCAGCACATAAAGTCAGTCCAAGGAGGGCTGGAGACATGCTGGGCTTTTGCTTCGTGACTTAGTGGCTAAGGTCGGCACAGATTCCAGAGGTCTCTATCACTCCAGTCCAGAAGCACATCTGTATGCCTGTGGCATACACTGTTAGCAAGACTTGAATTAGGTGCAAAATTTTGGTTTTGCAAATTATTTTGCAAATTATTATGGTTGCAAATTTGTGCAAAATTTTTGCAATTATTGTTAGTTTAACCTGTGACAAATCTGGCCCTACATTCAAGCTGTGAAAAGGATCATGATGGAATCCCTTGCTCCAGGACTGCACTCGTCTTCTAGAGAGACTGGGGGCAATGCTGTTAGTGAGTAGCTAGATACAGGTCCTTACCACTGCAGAAACTCCAGAAGATATTACTGTTCAGTCTTACTTGCTGTCATTTACCTGTGCAGTGTCTTTTGCTTGTCAATCCATTGTTTCAGGCAAGCGTCGATCAGAGCCTCTTCCAGACCCTCATTGTCCTCCTTGCTGCCTGCATCCAAAAGGTCCTGTGGTTTGGAGAGGGAGGGGTTATATTTTCCCTTAACCGCTATAAGATGAAAATCAAAAGTTTACTGTGTAGTTAGAGAGATATTCAAGGGAAGACTTTTCAGAGGTTTTGTGCTCCTGGAAGGCAAGGCAAGCCTCTTTCAGGCAGTGTTGGAGGTACTGCTGCCAGTGTACCAGCACGGTGCTATGCTGGCAGACCTTACCTGCTGCCTTCAGTTTTGACCTGGGCTCATGTTTGACTGCTCCACTATTGCACTCATGTGCTAAAGCATCCCAATTGAGGACAGCCAAGCTCTTTTCTCAGCACACACCCCCTACCTCCTGGGGGATTGTGAAGATTAGGGCTTTTCAAGCAGCTAAACTTAATGCTTTCTCTGGTGAGCACCTTTAGTTACAAATTGCAACCTTGAAGTCACAGATTTTCATTTAGGACCTGAATCACAGGTCCCTAAAGCAGTCAAAAGCCTCTGATTGGCTTCTTCATATTTCCTTTCTAATTCCTTTTTACTGGTTCCATGAAAATGGGAATCACACATAATCTGTCCCAAGGATTCAGCTCCCATACAAGGGCTGATGTTGGAAACATTTAAGACCCGGGGGCAGGAGAACAGTGTGGTTACAGAGAGACAAAGCTGGGATTAAAGACAAGATTAGCATTCCAAATAAATCAGCTCAATTGCTGAGCCCTAATGTGTCCTTGCCAGGCCACCAGACTCCTGAGGGAAGTCACTCCAACCAGGGCCAGCCTCCTCCCAGCCCAGCAGCCCACACTGCTGTACCCCCACATTCAGAGGAAAGGCTTTTTTTCCTATCTGATCCCTTTCAGCCCCCTCTTTTCCCAGGATAAGGCACTAATTAATTCCTTTCCTTTCTATTTATACCCATTAGTCATTGCAAAAGTGTCCCCCAGTAGATTTATGGTTCAATATAATGCGCATGTCTTGAGGGAATATTATTTGTACAGTTAGCTGAAATCTAAAAGAGAAAGTCTATATTTTATTTGTAACCTTAGCCAGAGTAGTCATTTTATGGGAGGCAGTACCTCCAGGCTCCAGCACTGAAAAAAAGCAAATGTTTAGATAGAAGTTCAGCAGCAGAAGGAAACTGAAATCTCTTTCTTAGGTCTGTACATGGCGTTAAGGACTGTGGGTGGGGCGGGATGTGACTAAGTTCAAAAAATGTACAGTTTTTTGAGCCATCACTGGTAAAAGGCTGGGGAGGGGAATGAGGTTTGCTGTATAAACTATGTCGGTTTTTTCTCTTAATTTCATGGAAACACCACTGCAAGTTTTTCCTTCTCGTTTCTCTGGTGACAAGAAAATAAAACAAATGCAGCTGGGTCATTCTGCTTTTGCTGTATTTCACCGCAAAGCCCCAAAGACACAAACTGTGTGTTTTAACTCTTTCCCTACCCTCGGCTACAAAACTAAAGACAGTTTGAAATCTCCACAAAGATAGGTCGGGATTATCCAGCACGTATTGCGGACCAGAGAGGCATCAGCCACCTCTCTGAGGTCCTGCCTTGCCAGGGATCTGGAATGCAATTTCTTCACTATGCAAAAGTTCTTCCCAATGAGTCAACAAGTTTTGGGACTCAACTGTCTTGACTGGCCGCGTGGAAAAACATGTGCTGCGAGAGATGAAAGCATCAAAAAGCAAGGATTGTGAAACTGGTAAAAGGGGAAGTATTCTGGGAGAAAGGGTTTCAGTCAGTCCTTTCCCCACTCTCTCTGCTCTCTGTCCACCCATCTTTTACTCACTGGGTTCACACATGATCTTGTGTTGCTGCTGCCTGGCACCTCTGGGAGACCCCCAGGCACCTTCACTTCCCCTGGTATTGAAATGGCTGAGATGGCTCTTCCATACACTGCACAGTGGCAAGAAGACGCAGAAATGGTCAGCTGGAAGCCCTGGGCTTTTGCCCTGTTGAGAGGTAGCAGCTTCAGAAGTGGTGAGCTGTCAGGGCACTGTAGAAAAGCCGATGTTAGACAATAAGCCTGGACTGAGCAACTGAAAGTAAATTATTAACAAGGTCTCAAGTATGGCCTCAATTTCAAAAGGGCAAACTTGAAAAACCCAAAGAAATTTTGCAACAACAGCAGCTTGGCACAGGAGCCCTGGAGCATCCCTGCTGTTTCTTCAAGCCAGCATATTCAAACCGATTCTGGGAAGGGAGATCTTGAGCAGAGGGGAAATGAAATTTGGAGCAAGGGTCTCTGCACTAGTGAGGTCTAAATGAATTCGTCAGGAGGATTATTAGAAATAGTGGGGAAGCAGGCTCATGGCTGGCTGTGGGAGCAAAGCCTCAGTGAGGAGTAACCTGCAGCTGGGACAGAGAGTCTGGAGCACGCTGTTCCCTTGGGCAGTCTATCATGATGAAACCTCTGCTATGCAGAGCAGAACCAAAACAGGTCCTCAGCCCACCAACAAAAGCAAGCTGCATCATGCTAATGCCCCACTGGTGGCATTAAGGGTGGCTCCTGTAAGCTTCTCAGGAGTCTGTGCAGTGTGGGACCAGCTGAAAGACTGGGGACCGCCACCTCCATTTCTGGCTGCTTCTTTTCCCACTGATGTATCTAAACAATGTAGAGTCTCTGGGATGTCATGATCCTCTAAGGATCTTGAGCTCTAGTGAAAAAACACAAGGTCACAGATATGCGTCTGCATCTGGCAAGGCTTCAATAATACTGTAGGTTGGGAAATCCTTGGAACTGTTTAAAATAAAATTCTAGAAACTCCGAACAGTACTTCCGTATGTGTTAGCAAGCAACAATTTACGAGCACACAAATGCTGTATATAAAAACGGTGTGCTATGTAAAAAAGAACTGCAATAGCATAGTGGACTTAAAAGTGAACACCGGAATATTAAAATAGGAAAAAGTATGCAAAGCCTCAGATTGCACTTGTGTGTTCATGATGACTCTCTAAACATCCTGGAGCAGTTGGCTTTAATGGCCTAAATCCCAGGAAATGCTGCTAAAATATGGTATCAAATGAACATTTGCTTTTTTCTTCAGAAAGATTCTCCTTTGTGTGTCATTTTAAAACAACTGAAGAACGTCAAACACAGTGGGGGCTGTTGCTCTTGTACATGACCCGGGTTAATCTAGAAAATTAAATGTGTTTTCTTCTTTTTTGTCTTTAATATATGTCTTCTCCTGGGCACCAGTGAGGATGAACAAGACCTGCCAGGAACGCCTGAGAGCCAGCTGAGCCTGCACCCAGTGTCCACACAAAAGATGGTCAGTATGGGAGGGTGGACCAACACAGGTGACGTTGTAGTAGGGGTCTGCTGCAGACCACCTGATGAAGAAGAGGAGGTGGATGAAGTTTTCTTTAGGCACTCGGAGGAATCCTTACAGCCACAGGCCTGGATACTCATAAGTGGATTTAACCACCTCGCTATCTGCTAGGAGAACAGTGTGGCTGGGCATGACCACCATGAGAGGTTTCTGGAATGGTTTGAAGGCAATTTCATGATGGGGGTGATGAAAAACCAGCTAGGGGACATGCTCTTTTGAACCTGCTACTAAAACACAGGGAAGAAGTGGCTGAAAAAGAGAAGGCTGGAGGCAGCCTTGTCTGCCGGGACTACAAGACTGTGACACTTAAGGTGCTGGGAGAAGTCAGCAAGGTAAACAGCAGAACTACAACCCTGAACATCAGAGGAGCAGGGGCTTGCCTGGGGTGGGGGGAGGCATAAAAATGCATTGTACGAATGGAGTTAAGAAGCAAGAATTTCAGAAAATAGCAACTACAAAAGGGCATAAAATCCATCCTTCTGTTTATCATCAGTGAAAATGCTGAGATTATCAACCGCATACTTACAAATATTTGAAAATCGGCATTCATTGTTTTCACTAAGCACTTAACAATCTTGGCCTCGGTTTTGGTTCTCTTCACATATTTATAAAACAAGACCCTTGGAGACCACTGTATAATCTCAGAATCGCATGAAGGGTAGATGAAATTGCAGACAGACACAAAGCAACTACAGTAGCTGTTTTCTAGAGAACCACAGCAGTCCCATAAAGCTGTTTCAGATGTATGTATGTGATTTAAAACCAGGAGATTGCATTTTATTGAGGGCTACAACTCACATGTTAAAAAAAAAAAAGGGAGCAACAACTAAACATACCATAAATCACATTTAAGTCTACATGGGGATGTAAATGAAACAGTAACCATCCGTGCCTGACTGCCTTACTTCAAACTCTATGCAGAGTCATAGATGGTTTTTTCCTTCTTTCTCTCTACTCTTCATATTCCTCCATTTCCTCTTTCTCTCTATTTTAAATGTAATGGAATACTAAATATCTGTTCAGCAGATAGTGTGTTCCGTGAACAGCAATAATAGTATGCGGGTCAGATGCATAGCAACTAATCCATATCCACGCACATTCTCTGCAAAAATCTTTCCATGAGATTTGCAGTTCCACTGAAAGCAGAAAAAAAGAAAGACAATCAATTTGAGGATTCGGAAGAGGAGCCAAAGAGAAGACGGAGATAATGGATGAGGCTCCCATGACTGAAGGGGAGTGATTCCTCACCTGGACAGACCTCCATATATATATATAGCAAGCTCTATGTGTAAAAGAGGATCGCTGTGCACAGAAAGGTCTTTGCCCACCTTGATTCCTCTTACAAGGAAGAAGACACTAGATAAAATTTTGGTACTGTCTCAAAAATTCCCTGCCCCACATCCATTTTCCTCTAGAGCTTCCTACATTCTCATTCCATTCACAGGAAAAAAAACTCAATTACAGAAAACTAGCTCAGGTCTTTAATGCCACCAGTTATACAAAAAGATTGTAAAAAAGCCCAACAAATCCAGAAAAAAGCAGCATCTTGGTTTGAGATTATTTTGCCCAGATTTCATTGTCAACAAGACATACTACCACTTCAGTGTGCCTGTATGTCAGACCACTCCAACATAAGAAATTAATTCACCAGATGCAGCTATCTATGACAGAGGTGTGAAGATAATATTCCTACAAATGTTATGAAAATGGATGCCTAGGTAGGTGAGAAAGATTAAGTTAGCCTTTTTTACTGAGGGAAAGGATGCAACAGGGGGCCATTTTACAAAATATATGAGAATCCTCATGGGGACAAGGCATTATGTCAAGTCAGGCTGCAGCAAAAGGTTTTAATTTGACACGAGAAAGTTCAAGAAGCACACATAGGAAGTTAAAAGTCTGTAGGTCCTTTGGTCAAGAAACTGCAGACAGAAGACAATGTTCACAAGTCTGTGAGGTGAAGAGGGAGATACAGAGGTGTGGGTCTGTGCTCTCCTTCTTTCTACACTTTGGGCACTCACCAGCAATGTAGGAAACAGATGTGCTGTCCAGTTGTTTGTGATAAGGCATGTTTCTGAAGAAACAGCTTCTGCAGGGGCACATTCACTGAGAAATAGCCATACTGAACATGGATTAGAAGCAGCATTGATGGATACTCATGGACACAACAGAGCTTGGACATAACAGCAAAGTAGGCAGAAGAAATGGCCTGGCATGTGGTGTCTTCACTGGATTACTGGAAGGTGAATGCTTTGGTAGTCATCTCATGTACTGCTTCATAAATCACTGTCATCAGGAGCTGGACCCCTCCTCTTCACTAAAGATGCTCCAGAGGAAAAGCAACCATCCCATTTAGAGTTGCAGGAGTGCCCCTGGAAAGGCATGGCCCCACAAAATCCTTCTCTGCTTTTTCAAGGAATCATTGAGAAATTTCTTGTTTCTCAGGTATGCTTATTTTTCAGTGTCCCCTTGCTCCAGAATGAGTCCTGCATCTGTCACAGGGCTTCGAGATGAATGGGGAAACGGGCATGTAAAATTCTAGCTTATGGCTGTGGTTCCTGTAGGTGGTGCTTGGGTATCACAGAATCATAGATCATTTAGTTTGGAAAAGATCTTCAAGATCATCAAGTCCAACCATAAACCTGACACTGCCAAGTCCTCCAGAGTACTCCTGGTGAAGATGCTGACACAGAAGATACTCCAGAAATGTACCTTTTTAAGCACTAGCAGCTACACAGAATTGGGTTTATTATTTTCACCTGGTAGTTCAGATGTTTATTGCAAACACAAACAGCCTGAGCAATGTGTTCCTCTAGATCAGGACTGGTGGATTAGCAGCTTACTCCAAGATCTCTTGAGACAAATCCTTTGCTTTGTCATTTCCTGGGAGTCAGTAGAGTGAAATGAGAGTGGGAGTTAGTAGAGTGAAATGAGAGTTAAAGTGGGTTTCCCTATTACGATTACCTTGTCTGGCAGCTGTGGCCTGATTCTGGTCCCTTCACACTGCCCATTTACACAAAAGGTTGGAGATGGAAAGTCATAGCTCAAGGGATAACAGGACATGTTCCTGAAAGTCATTGCTGTTCTCCATATTTTGTTGGGACATTTGACCCTGCTCTTCATTTAGCAGAGCTAAAAATTGCCTGTGAAATTAAAAATTTAAAAAACCCAACCCTCCCAAAAACCCCAAACCAACAACATCAAAAAAACAAAACCCAGAAATGAATCAATAGGAAGAGGTAATACTCAGACTTGGATGACTCTGAGCAAGAATTGAATATTTGCAAAGGCTAAGATGCAAGTTGCTCTTTTTTGAAATGTTCTTGTTTTATTTGTTCCACTCAGGCCACGTTACTAGGATGGGAAGAGGAGGAGGAGGACGGGGAGTGGGAAAGAAAGAGGAACACTATTTGATGGTATTAATATGTGGGGCAGCAATGCCAACCACGAAAAGGGGCCTGTCATCATAGAAAAATGAGACTCCTTCCAGCTTGTTTAAAACAAAAATGCCTTCAGTTCCAAGGATGACAACCTCGCCCCAGCCCAGCATCTGCCCGGGGAGTGGAGCGGGTGGGAGGTGACCGTCCCGAGGTGTCTGTAGACCCACAGTGACTCTCCGTGGATGTCTGGAGCTACTACAGATGAGGCTGATGCCTGATTTGGAAGGAGGAGGAATACGGAGGGCAGTTCCAGCCTGCCAGGGAATAGAGGGACGGGGCTGGAGACGCCTCTGCCGCTCCTCCCCACACAGCCCGAGCACCCCGAGCCTGGGAGCTCACCCTTCCAGCCGGGGATGCAGGAGCTTTCCTGATATCAGCCACTCCACAAAGTCTTTTTCCTGACGTTTCGGAGGCTTTTGGGGCGGAAATTTTGATGACCTCGTTTGCCAGGTAGGCAGAGTTTTCTTCTCATTGTACAGCGGTCGTGCGGCTATTTACTACTGATGGTTCTCCAGGTCGGAATAGAAGAGCCAGTCTCTGAAATCCCAGCCGGTGAGCCTGAGGCTGCACGACCACTGCTGCTGCTCACAGGCTCTTCAGCAGGCATCACATTCAGACAATATCTGCTCTAAGAGAATTTGTCTTTTTTTCTGGTGCTTTTGGGTAGCTTGGGAATTTTTCCAAGAGTTTTTTCCAGGTATTGTGAGCTACACACTCTCATCTGCCAGGGCTGGAGGTCTAGAAAATCCCTCGGGGAACCTGTTGAACCAAATCCTTTGGGGCAACTGAGTTGAGTTCACCAGCCACACTGAATGTGACGGCAGCAGTGGGAGCACAGTACTCCGCTGCTGCTGTGCAGCAGAGCAACTGATCTGCTGCACAATTCCTCTTCACTTTTCGGAATTTCAGAAGGTACGCATTAGACCAACCCATGATTCGTGTCTCCTAGTCTGCTGAGTTTCATCAGCACAAGCTCCTCTATTTTGGGGGGGTAACAGCACTTTAGGAAATGCTTAAGAGCTCGTTGCGCTTGCCTCCTCGGGTCAGCTTTCTTTTTTTGGTGGCAGGGGTCTGCATGAGTGCTGTAAATGGAGGTTTCTGGCTGCCAGAGCCAAAGCTCCAGGGAGCTGCAGCATCCCCCCGCGTCAGCCCTCCTGCAGCCTGGGCTTCCCCTTGCCAAAGTCCCGGGATAATTGCAGTAGGAGAGCTGGAGAAGAACTGCGCTCCCTGCAGCTCTCAGGAAACCTTTCCCCTGGGTGGTGTGCCCAGGGACTAAAACTACAGGGCATGTTTGGGTAGCGACTGCGACAAGCACTGAAATTCCTTCTGCATACAATGTGCAAACCATGGGCATCCAAACGAGGAAGAGGAGGTGCATTTATAAGAACTTTTGTTCTGAATGGGACACTTTTTCTTCTGGTTTTATTTTATTTAGCAAACATTTGAGTGGAGTAAAATGCTGCCTGCACAAGTGGGTGGCACCACAGGCACTGCCCACTGGGCACGGCCATGAAAAAAGTTGGGACTGGGTCCATGTCACAGCAGCAGTTTCAAACTTTATTCTGCATATGACATAGCTCACATAGTTCTTTCTTGAGAGTAATGCAATTTTTGTGGCTTCAAATAAGCTTCTTGCAGGCAGAGTTAGCTTAGAGAGCAGAGCACCTGAGTTTTTGTGAATTTGGGAACAATTTGCTCAGCTGTAATAGGTGTTGTGGTCTTGAAGGAGAAATACACAGTGCACCAGGAAGAACTTCAGAAATATCAGTGTGTGGGTTAGGACAGACCATGGCTCTGCCTGGCCAGGCACATGAGGTGACCTTTCTAGTGCCTTAAAATCTGATCTATCTGATAATCAGATGTGAAAGCACAAATAAGTCAACTAATATGCACATTTGAAAGAGTCATTGCAAGCCATTTGTTTGCCAGAATATTACATTTGTTTCCTTTGCTCAGGGTGGGGAGAGCAGAGAACTCAGGTCCTCCTACAAGACCACCATTTTTGCAGAGCTCTGTGTAGATAACTCCATACACTCTTGCAATTATATGGCTAACAGCCAGGTCACCTGGGATCTGACTGTGGGAGCAGCAGACAAGATCATGAGTGCATTTTTCTGCTGAGTACCTGAGGCATTAGGTAGGAGCATAGACCCTAATGCAGGGAGGATGGTGCAAAGCACTGCCCTCAAAATCTGCTCAGAGGACCCAAAACCACTGCTCAGTATTCCCTGTTGTTTTTTTCTTTGTGTGCATCTCATGGGGAAAGAGATGCATCCCTCAACGATACAATACTGGGAGAAGGACATTTCAAGAGAAATGCTTGTAAGGCCTTGCTCCTACGATATCATGGTCCTGCTCTTGCAGAGAGAGAAAGGTCAAGGAAGAACAGGATGGGCAGACCCAAGTATTCAAACGTAATGAGTCAGCTCCCAGTTTGCTCTTTCCATTAGTTCTCTGGACTGTCAGTGTTCAAAAATTGTCTTCAACATCCAGAAAATACATTAGTCTGAAATACACCCTTTTGCTGGTGAAATCCGAGCTTTCCATTTGAACGTTTTGCAGCAGGAGGTGGAGCTTTAAGGAAAATATCGAATGTTATGAGATTTGTGAGAGAATCATAACAGCTGATAGTGCTCTGAGGATGACAAAATAGGCACCATCGCCCACCCCAGCCTTGGAGACCCTTTAAGTGGGGAGAGACGTCTCCCCCCATGTGTCCACTGTCTGTTAATGACCAGGTGGGATGCTGATATAGCAGAAGGCTAACGTAGCTTGAGGCACAAAGATCCCCTCTGAGGGAGACAGAGTGCCTGTGACAGACTGAAATAAAGGAGACTGTGTGCAACAGAACCACAAAGAAGTGAAGTGTGTCTGGTGTTTTCAGCTGTCACTTTTCTGCCTTGCCTTTCTGCCCGTGTAGAGGCAAAGGCCATGGTGCTTCCTTGATCCAGTCCAAAGCCCCAAGGGCTGCAGGCAGGGTCAGTCCTGTGCCAGTGCTGGCCCTGGTTGCCCATGCAGTTTAACTGTTCCTCGCCGCTCTCCCTGGAGAGCAGCTCTTCCGCACAGCGCCTTTCCCACCCACGTGCACATGGCGGGAGGGAGGTGGTTAAACTCAGGACATGGTGATCTGTGAGTCAGACACTTGGCGAAAGCCTCCAGTGCTCCCAGCCTCTCCAAAAGATGATGTCTCCAGCTTCCTCAGCCGTCATGAAAGACTGGCTCTGAAATGGTGCTGTCTGAAGGCACAAAGCCATTGTGTCCTACAAAAGATCAGGATCTCCTGCAGCTCCGCTTTGTGGGGGGCAAACAAGATGAGGGAAGCCTGTAGTAAGGCTAGAGGGAGGAAGTCTTGATCTTAACTAAAATACCCCCTTAGCATTAAAGTACGTATTTTAACCTTATCATACCCCTTCTGTTCTCTGCAGCGCAATGAAAATTGAGCCACACTGACCTATGCAGGGACTTCACAAGGCCACAGTCAGGTCTTTTTGCAAACAGCTGTGCAGCCTCTCTGGGCTGGAGTGGGACAAAAAAGACCCACAAACTACTTGGTAGGGACATTTGGGTGCTGAGCTGGAGGCATGCGAGAGGCCCTTGATGTCAGAGGGTTTTGCTGAGCCATGTCTATGAAGCACCTCAGGTTGGTGTTCCTGAAGCTTTTGGATCTCTTGTCCCATCCATCCAGGAGATCCCCAAAGAGCACGAGGGTTTCTTCTTCCCCTATCTAAAATCCAGCCTAAGCACTGGCTCTTGCAGGCTTGTTAGGATATGCACAAGCCTTAGTAAGGAGGAAGCCTGTTGTAAGGGTGTCAGCGGCACTGATATAAACCAGTCTTTCCAGCATAAACCAGTTAGCAGAACCCTGTGATGCACTGCAGCTTGCAGTGTAAACTGGAACAGGACATATCCCACCAGGGAATATCTGGTCACCACGTGGAGAGAGGTCTCTAGAGAGATGCAGGAGGAGCTGAGCTGTCTGTATTCTTCAGATAATGATGTTTCTTGTGCAACTTGAAGCAGCAGCTCAGCTGCATTACTAACTTGCCTTCCCCCTGCACTGCCAATGCAACCAAACACACTCTCAGTGTCCATTCAAGCCTTGGACTCTTCCAAGAACTATCCAAAAAAGCCATTCAAGGAAGAGGCTCTCTTTCTGGACCAGATAAACCTTCTTTTCATAACAGAGATCACACATGCCCCTGTTTATGTTGAGTTGACCACCAAGCAGAAAAGCATCTATGCTACCACTTGGTCTGTGTGCCATCAAGGGGCCATGCTGGTTAGTGCTATTGTCCTCTAGACATGAGGGCAAGCGTTGCTTCTTCCTCCATATTCTTTGCTGTTGATAAGTTTCACTTGGGTTTTCTCTGTGAATATCTTTTCATATCCTGGATTCCTCCAAACACTTATATGCATTCCCAAGTACTTTTCAGACTAGATCTCTAACTCTTCTGCTGCTTAAGTTATCATAACCCCACACAAAATATACTCCCATGTGCAGCTGGACCTCGGAGGCCCAGTGATGGGTTGAATGCTAAAGATGTGCAGTTCTTCAAGTGCTTGTTTATTCATCTCTTCACTCCATGGGTTGTATGGGCTACAAGGCAGCACTGTTAAGCAAGGGATTTTGTACGCTTTCAGTATACACAGGCATCGCCACACCCACATGGTGAGCTGGAGTTGGAAGGGACCTACTGCACGCCTTCACTAGTGGTCTGGCCAAGCAGGCGAAGAGAGGAGCATGAATGCTTATGTCTGCATGGATCAGGGGTGATGGAGGCAAGGTGGGCATGGGGCAGCCAGACACACACCTGGAGAGAAACCATGAAATCATAAGATCCTAACGCACTGTCAATAGCTCTACCACCTGATCCCTCCCTTCAGACTGACAGAGAAGCTAAAGCAGTTTTAAATCATTCGCCCATACTGCAACAAAGCTAATTGCTTAGCTTTCAAGTCAATACAAAAATCTACATTAGTGGCCCAGTGATATGTCATGGTGATGAAGACGTCTTGTTTTTCACAGACAGGGTTTACAAGGAGCATCAGCTGGCTTTGTGTCTTGCCAGCAGAGCTAGGAGGTTGTATATCGTGCTTAACATGTAACTTGTCTTTTCCCACAGGCATCTAAATATCCAGAGGAACTGCTGAGATGTTCCAACAAGCCTTTTTTTCCACTCTCCTTTGTGTGGCTCTAGTTCCTCTCCATGCTCAGTTTGATGGAGATCCTGGAGATGTCAGTCCTACCTCCTGTGCAGGTATTAACCAGATAATTTGGGTGTCTCTCTCCTTTGTAGGCAGCAATTTCACCAAAAGAAATGGCCATGCTCAGTTGTAGAACCTGCTTAAAAGGAACTGACAGTGGCACATTACACCTCTCCTGTCCCTTTGCACTCCTGGGCAGTGCCCTGGGGTAGTGATCCATCTGTAGGGAACGCCATCCTCCACTGAAACTCCCATTTCTGGGTTTGCATTGGAGTGCAGAGAGGTAGAGATTGAAGAGCTGGGGTCTGCCAGTGGTGGTTTCTCCCAGCTGACACAGTATTAAATACCAGTCAGTCGGTCTCCAGAGCTCAGCTCTGTATCTGACATCAGAGAATAGTCCATTTTGAATTTGATGATTTCAGCACTTTTCAGCTGCAGTGTGGAGGAGGTGATTTATGTGTCCAGCCTGACTTTTACAAAAAATGGCAAGATTTTCAAGATTGATTCAACAGTGAGCAGATCTTAGGGTTTTGAAGTCCTAGGCACTGGAGAGTTGTCTGACACAGATGTGTCGAACACAGATGTCACTGCTAGAGCTATGTGGGACTTGTGCTTTTTCCAGTATTGCACTTGGGTACCATCTTTTGAAAATGTTTATGAATCAGAGAGCAATCAGCAGCCTGGCAGGCTGGGCATTCATTTAGTGCAGGAGAGCAAAAGTCATACCATTGCTCCTCTTTGTTCAAAGCCAGCACTTAGTCCTCAGTTTCCACATTTCCTCCAGCCCAGGTGGAAGCAACTACTAATTAATGAGTTGTACCACCCTCGCAGGAGGCTGAACCTCAAGCTTCGTGCTGTGGTTTGCTCTCTTCACAAGTCTATGTGCTGTCCTGTATGTGCTGTCTATATATGCTTCTCGGTCCATGTTTCTGGGGGACAGCAAAGGGGGTGCAGCAGTGCATGAAGTGCTCTGACATGGTCTGCATAATTGTCTCCATGCAGAAAAGAGGAACTGCCCCATCAATGTGTACTTCATCATTGACACCTCAGAGAGTGTCGCTCTGCAGACTGTACCTATCCAGAGCCTTGTGGATCAAATAAAGCAGTTCATCCCTATGTTCCTCAATAAACTGGAGAGTGAGCTCTACCAGAATCAAGTCTACATCACTTGGCAATTTGGTGGACTTCATTACTCAGATGTGGTGGAAATTTACAGCCCTTTAACAAGCAGCAAAGACATATACCTCACCCGGCTCTCTGCTATTAACTACCTTGGCCGGGGCACCTTCACGGACTGCGCTATCTCCAACATGACAGAGCAGATCCAGACCCAGATGGCCTCAGGAGTGAACTTTGCGATAGTCATCACTGATGGCCATGTCACTGGCAGCCCCTGCGGGGGGATGAAGGTGCAGGCTGAGAGGGCACGAGACATGGGGATCAAGCTCTTTGCAGTGGCCCCCAGCGAGAACGTCTATGAGCAGGGACTGCGGGAGATCGCCAACCTGCCGCACGAGCTGTACCGCAACAACTACGCCATCACACAGAAAGACACCCTGGAAATCGATGAGAACACCATCGAGAGGATAATCCAAGCTATGGTACGGAGTGCCACCTGAGGTGCAGGGAGCATAACAGGGGGGGACAAGAGAAATAGCGCATGGATGTGGGGAGATGCTTTCTGAGCAGCCCCACGGTGGGTTTTGGGAGGGATCTAGAGAGCACCTCCAGCAGGAGAAAGCCTCCGTTTTGTTTCTCCTCCTTTTCTATGTCCTTTCAACACTTATGGGCCAAATGGAGTCTTGAACATCTCTGGTTTCTCTGGTTAGCTGCTTCACCAGGGCTCCTTGGTTTGTGCCTCTGTTCCCTGGCATGTCTGGGCAGGCTGCCACCCTAGTCCTGGCTCTTGCTGAAGGCCAGACCCATACCCCAGCCTGCTCCCCATCCAGGGGTGCGTGGAAGAGTGTGCAGCACAGAGACATGTGCTTACCATCAGCATGGTCTTTGAGGCCCCACCCATGAGGCACTGTTAAACGGAGATTCTGCTGAGAACGTCTTTAAAACCATGGGACCTTTACCACCTCCTCTCCCTTACCATCACACACACCTCCGAGGGTGTGATGCTGTTTTTCTGTGGGGGCTGACCACCTTAACTGATTCTGTTCATCCTGTTTTCTCTTTTGCAGAAACACGAAGCCTACGGAGAGGTGAGTGAGCAGCATCTTTATGCCATTGCCACACGACACAGATTTAAGTTGCCTCACTTAGAGAAAACCAGCTCATACCCTGAAGTAGCAGGCCAGATTTTGCAGCGAGCTGCACGGGATGATTCTCTGCCCGCCTGTGGATCAGTGCAGAGTCGAGGGATCCATTCCCTTACACAGTGCTTAAAATGGCATACTGGACTCTTCACTTTCTGCCTCCCCCTCATCTGCAATGAATTCAGGTCTATTGAATAGACTCATTTTATCACTTTGGAGGCAGGTCTTGTAGGTGCTCTGCAAGCTGAAGTTCCTGCCTTGCTGGTGTCATATGGTCAGGGTTTGGCATACATAGGGAGGACTGTGCAGAGCGGTGCTCTAAAGAGCATACACATCCCCTGATGTCGCCAGAAGAGCAAGCCCACACCACCTCGCCTGACACTTAGCAGTCCTGTTCTTTCAGTTTGGGCCCAGAGCCAAGCCATAATGAACATGCTTCTGGCAACATACTGCTTTTAATTTATGGGTAGCATTTTTCTGCATGTTTGTTGCTTCCTCAACTCTGACCCAGCTGGAGCCATAGTAGTTTTTAGCACTGCGGTCACAGGGAGAGGTGCGTGGAGAGCCATGGTGCAGAGCCGAGCTTTGGGTGCACGCTGGCTCATGGCATGAAGCAGCCGGCATTCTGCAGTGCTGCAGTTACACCTCCTGTTTAATTTGTGTTTCAGTGCTACAAGATGAGCTGCCTGGAGATTGCAGGTCCGCCTGGCCCCAAGGGATACCGAGGGCAGAAGGTAAGTTGCCCTAACCTATGGGAAGAGGATAATACCAGTACCTGCCACAAACACTGCAGGACACCCTAGACCCCACCTCAGCTGCAGCAGCCTTCACAGGCATAGCACCCAGATGGGAAATAAATCCCCAGCATCTGGCTTGGCCCAGGGAGACTGCAATGCTGCAGGGAATGGAGCACACAGCCATGTGTGCTGAGGCTGATGCATTGACAGCAGTGCAAAGAGGCATCTGAGCATCAGCTGTGCCAGTCACAGCTGGCACGTTCAGCACCTGAGGAAAACAGGAGTGAGGCAGCAGTTGTCTCCAATTCTCCCACCCTCAAAAGCAGAGCTTTCATGTGTGCAGGGTGTCCCCTTCTTCTGCCCCAGCTTTGTGTGCTCCCCTCCCCACACAGTCTTTCCCTGACTTACCTGGAATAAAGCAGGTCCTGCTCCACCAGCACACTGCCCCAAGCTCTGTAGGAACAGCCATAGTGAGCCTGATGCTCCCAGAAATTGCTGTTTTCTCACGGCCAGCAACATAGCCCTGACTTATGCTGGGTTTTTTTCTTTCCTTAGGGTGCAAAGGGGAACATGGGTGAGCCAGGCTCCCCTGGACTGAAGGGACGACAGGTAAGTTGTGGAAAGTCCCCTCCCCGCTGCAGCCAGCAGTGTTGTCCCTGCATTAGCTGGGGCTGCATCTCTGCCACGCGTGAGCTAACTCTCCATGTCTTCTTCCCTTAAGGGTGACCCGGGTATTGAAGGTCCAATTGGATACCCTGGTCCCAAGGTAAGAATCCCATAGCCAGTGACTGAACTCTTTTCATTCACTGATTTTTGGTGAAGCAGGGGGAGTGCTTCTTCTCCCTCTCCACCTGCCCATTTCCCACCCGAGACCCCCTGTATGCCACTGCCTCTGTTCCTGCTGCTCTAACACAGCCTTCTTCTTCTTTTCTTTTTGTCTAGGGTGTCCCAGGGCTGAAAGGAGAGAAGGTGAGAAAGAAGAGACCCAATGGCTGCCTGGGCACTTGGCAGGGGACGCACACCTTTCTGTCGCAAAGAGGGAGAGTTTGGCTGTAATGGGGAGAATAACAACCCTATTAATACGTAACTGTGGACATGGGGAGGGATTTCCAGGGGCATCCCAAAGCCTGTCTCCTTCAGGCATTGCTTGTGATGTTGTGAAGTGTTTATGTTTTTACTGAGCTAAATGGGTGGGAGGGATGTAGGCAGACTGGCTGACTCCTGTCCTCTTCTTCCCCCAGGGCGAGATTGGATCCGATGGACGGAGGGTAAGAAAGGATATTTTCTAACTTGCATGTTGTACCACCTACCAACCCTTGAGTGTGTGTTAACAGATTGCTGATCCCTCTTCTTTTCCCCCTCCATCCCAGGGTGCCGCTGGTTTGGCAGGCAGGAATGGCACCGATGGACAGAAGGTAAGAGCACTGGGAGCACCCTATAATCTTGCTCCTGATGTTTCATTTCTTTACCCCACCTTGTCCCCACAGATTGCTTTGTTTAGCCCATCCCACACACTAGCTTTTTGTGCTGACTGAGGTTTCTATGAACTTATTTGCACATTATTCTGCATGTCTGTAGAAATATGTGAACTAGCTAGAGATTAATTAATTCAGGTCACAGAAGTGCTATCCCTTCGTCAGCAAGCTCTCTGCAGGAACTAGATGTGTAACCTGGACTGTGCTCCTGCTGCAGGAGGTGATGCGGCCGGATCATCTAGGTGTAGAGATCTCATCTTGAGTGTTAGTGACCCCTATAGGACATGTACACAGAAGGTTTTGCAGAAATTCGGCTTTCAAGGCAGTTCATCACAATCTGAAATTTCATTTCTAAGCCACTGCTTGTTCTTATTATTAAAGCCCTAAAGCCAGGTTCAAGTACCTTGTAACAAAGCCCTGAAATCCTCTGTCCCCTCTGTGGTGAGTGTAGAGGGCCATGACCTCCCGTAGATCTGCATGCCATGCAGATGTACTGCAGCAGGATAGCCTAATTTGAGATTATTTCAGCTGGCTTTGTCCACTGGCCAGCACACGTTGGTTTTGCTCTGCACTTTCTTGTATACCCAGCGAAGTACATCTGTGAGATAATACCAGTTCTTCTTCCCACTCCTTAAATGCCTGCTGAAGTTCTAAAACACTGAAGTCCTTCAGTACGCACCACCCTCTAGCCAGGGCAAGCTGCCTAAGCACTGCTGGCAAAGCTGTTTTGGGGCGCAGAGCAAGGCGGTCACTGCTCTCACAGCGTCCATCAGGCAGCATGATGACTGCAGACCTGAGCTGCTCTGACACGAGAGGCACGACAGAGGACTAGCGCAACCGTGGATGTGGGTGACCACCAAATCTGGCCTCAAGGGACGTGTCCATCACCGAGGGCATGTGTGCAGGATGAGCGTGCTTGAACTCCCACCAACACCTGTGCTACCACTCAGGGCTTTTAGATTGCTTTCTCCTCCTCCATTTGTTTCTGCACACCACATTCCTGTTTAAGGAATACAGTCACTATTTATTCTCTAGCTGATGACAGGTATGGTCAGCAGATGATGTTAAAAATCAGTAGCTGTTAACAGAAAAGCCATATTTTCCCTTCAGACACCTACAGCTTCTCTGTCTTTTTCTTTTGAATGTTATCTCTCCAGGGCAAGCTGGGGAGAATTGGACCACCAGGCTGCAAGGGAGACCCTGGTGACAAGGTAGGAATGCTTTACTTTTTCATTCAGCACATCAGTTGTGTAGCTGCTGAATGAGTTGCACATGTAGAAAGACATGTAAAAGATTACTGGCCCATTTTCCTACTGATTGCATGACCTGATCCCAGGTCTGGGATCCCTGGAATGCAGAGCACAGCCTGATTTTTTTTTTTTTTTTTTTTTTTTTTTTTTTTTTTTTGTGCCTCCTTTCCATGGGCATGTAAGCTGGGATCCCCAGCATCCCTCCCTTCCACATAGAGAGGAGGAGATGCTCCCTTCATCAACACTAGCAGCAAGCAAAAACATTTTAGTCTCTAGAACAACTTTCCGAGACAGCTGATTTATTCTGCAGGAAAAGTGCATATTGTTGCCACTGCAAAATGAGTTGTTCTTTGTTCTTTCTTTCCCTAGGGCCCTGATGGCTACCCAGGAGATGCAGGAAACCAAGGTGAAAGAGGAGATGAAGGCATAAAGGTACAAGTGCTCTGAACAGTGAGGAGAGTGTGGGCAGAGGCCACAAGTGGGGACAGCTAAACACCATTGCCTGTATTTACACTTAAACCTTTTGCTACTCATGGAGCCCATAGGCTCTGGGGTCTGGATCCCATCACCAGACACAGGAGCCAAGGAAAGAGCCTTGCTGGCCCTGCTCCTTGGGCTCCTCAGGGTGCATGTCAGTGGTGCACAACAACATGCTGATGATGCAGGCAATGACCATTGCTCTCTGGCTGTTTCAGGGAGATCCTGGCCGGCCTGGTCGCAGTGGACCCCCAGGACCTCCAGGAGAAAAAGGAAGCCCGGTAGGTTCATGCAGCTTTCAGATGTCTCCAGTGTATTACTAGGGTCTGCTCCACATGGCATGGAGCCAGAGCAGTATTAACTGCTGGTCATGGGGCAGCTGCAGCACAAAGATGACTGCTTGCCAAGGCATCCTGGTGATTCTGCAAATTAGCCCCACCAGCACAGAGAAAGCACAAGCCCCTGGGTGGTCAAGTGAGCTCTCCCACTATGCGTGTCCCCACCAGTACCGTAGGAAATGTCATGTGGGCAGCAGGAGACACAACTTCCCAGCAGCTGCCCAGAGCAAAATGAGAATGGGTCTCGAGCGTTTGTCCAAAGCAGAGGAAAGCAGGCAAAATAGACTTAGGGGGACTTAACTTTCTAGACAAACCATTGCACTGCATCTTTCCTCTGCTTCCCATCTTCTCCTGGGTAGAAAGGCCCTGTTTGGCCATGGCTTCCCCTGCCACAGTCTCATGACTTCCTCAGTGTTTGTGGCAGTGCCAGTGTTTGCAGGCTGTTTTTATCCATGTGAGTAAACTTTAACAATTAGTTGCTCAGAGATCTAACACGGGCTTTACCCACTGCACTTGACCTTATAGCCAAAGGGATTGCTATGCTGATGGCCAGTTACTTCAAAGATAGTGGAGGAGGCTGAAATAGCCCTCCAGCTTTAGGCAGGGCTAGATAGATGCTGAAGGAAGAGCTGACAAGCCTTTGCACTGTTTGATGGAGGAAAGGTGACACAGCATCACCCTGCTCCAAGGCTGGAGCCTGTGCACGTACCTTTAACGTGTAGGCATGGTGGGTGTGTGGAAGCATAAGTTGTGTGCTCATACACACCCTTGCTCAAAGGTGGACTGCTTGACACAGGACGAGAGGTGTGTGTGTGTGCACCTTGACCTCTCTTCTGACAAATTGTATTTCTTTTTCTTTTCCAAGGGACTTCCAGGCAACCCTGGACCTCAAGGACCTCCTGGAAGTAAGGGAAGAAGAGGTGAAGCAGGACCTCCTGGACCCAAAGGAGAGCCTGTAAGTGTCTGAATATCTCTCTGGACAGTGGGCACACCATGGGAACCTGATGCAGTTTCATGGATGAACTCTGAGAAACTGCCCCATTTAGCCTGCCTGCCCTGTCTTCTGCACCCCAAAAGATGTGCAGATGCTGATCTCCCTGTCTCCCCCATCTTCATAAAGCAGTACTTCCATAATCCTAAGCCTGATGTTAACCATTTCACCTTAGAGAAGCATCCTGTATTCCCACATAACCGCAAATGCTTCTATGGATGCTCAGGGACCCTTTGGCTGTATTCTAGCAAGTTACCCAAAACTCCGGCTTCTCAGAGGAGCTCACAGACTCAAGAACCGCTGGCTGTTACAGTAGAGCTCTCTGAAAAGGGCAGTGTCAAATCACAGCTGTGTCACGACATCGATGGTGCCATGCAGACCCAAGCTAACGTGATGGGGCACTGCAAAATTTGGGGAGTGGGTTAGAGATGACATTCCCTGGCAGAATGCAGCAGCATGGCTCCACCAACACCAAGAGTCCAGAGCCCAGCTGGCTTGTGTCCTTGTGCGAGATCTGGTGGGGGAAGCAACTCCAGATGAGCTGGAAGTAAAGCAGAGTCTTTAACCCTGAGGAAATGAACCACAACTTTTAGTGGTCACTGCGGTGGCCACCCTCCTGAAAGAATAGTCTGGCTGTGGTTTCACAAAAGCCAAAGTCAAGATCCCTGAAGCAGTAGCAGCGTGGGCATCCCTGCTCCCCTGCTGCCAGGCACGTGCTCGCTAAGGGGACAAGGAGATGTCTCTTGGGCCAGGAGGGAGAAGGCAGGGTAGCCAGGCTTCACTGTTCAGTTAGCATCCATCTTTGCATCCCATTTATGTGACTTTCTGTGTCTGTCAAGGGTCGACGTGGAGATCCAGGGACAAAAGGGAGCAAAGGCACTCCTGGGGCCAAAGGAGAAAGGGTGAGTAAAGCAACTACCCAGACTATTGCAAATGTGCCCAAGGTGCACAAGACTGATGTGTGTGATGCACTACTGCCCAGCTATGAAGTATCTAACACCAGAGCTGGGAACTGCAGATCCCAGTGGGGTCTGCACGTGTGCTGTGCTCCAGCTGTGCCCACTGCCTGTCCTGCTGGCAGCAGGTACAGCCTCCTCTTCCAGGTCTTGATCCACAGAGGGGATGAATGGCAGCAAAGCTCAAGGCTGAGACAAGTTCAGAGGGCACACTGCCCTGACACTGTGTTTCAAGCCAAGAAACACCAGATTTGAGAATGGCATCATGCCGCCTCTCTTCAAGGAGCACTGCCATGCACACAAACAGCATTGGAGACATCCTTGACCAGGAATTTCTTTACCCTTCTCGCAGGGAGATCCTGGTCCAGAGGGTCCTCGTGGTCTGCCCGGTGAGATTGGAAGCAAAGGAGCGAGGGTAAGCACGGAGCAGGGGTTGGTGACAGCCAGGAGGGAGGAAGGGAGAGTGCTGCTGCCATCCAGGGCAGCTTACCTGGCTTTCCTCCTCATGCACACCTGCTTGTACCTGCCTCTGTACGTTCTTGTGTCTTGCTTTGCTTTGCAGGGAGACCAAGGACTGCCAGGACCTCGAGGCCCTTCAGGTGCTGTGGGAGAGCCAGGCAAGATAGTAAGTCATCCTGGGGCATCTGTGTAACCATATCCTCCTTCTGCAGTGCGAGCTTGCCCTACTGACATAAGCTGGCTACACTGTACCTCCTGAGGGCAGCCTGCCTGGCCTTTTCTCAGGGAGGCTCAAAAATTAGCTCAGAGGCCCCTGGCTAGCCCTTCCTGGGGGAAAAGAGAAATTGCAGGACCCAGGAGTCCCCGCTTCTCCATCACTCTGAGTCCCAGGTGTTCTCATGACAATGTGGAAGGGACCACGTCAGAGCTGGTCATGGAGCAAGGAAAGATGGGGCTCCCCAGGCACCCGTTTGTCCTGGGTCTGTGGTTAGTCCAGCACCCCGCTGTGGCAGTAGTGCCATGACATCTGTGTGGCTCCATGGGATGCAGGAACCCAAGTCAGTCACTGTCACAGTAACCTCACCAGGAGGGGAGATGGTCTCACAGCATTGTCTCAAGAGCTGGTTTCTCCAGCACGGTCCCCTGTGCAGCCAGGGAGCCACAGGGAACATGCTCACCCGATCCCTCTGCTCTCCCCAACACTACCCTGCAGGGATCACGTGGGGACCCTGGTGACTTGGGCCCAAGAGGTGATGCCGGACCACCAGGACCAAAGGTAAAGTCCCTGAACGCAACTCTGCATTTGAAAGAGTATTTTTGTGTGCTTTGTTGTTGTTGTTTTAAAAAAATGCAGTTTCCACTGCAGAAACTTGTGTGCCTCAAACTGAATGGCTTAAACCTGAGCCTCCCTATGGGGCAGAGATGTAGGTCTTGCTCTGGCCAAGGAAGTCTGATTATATCCCTCACCCTGCACAGATTCAGGGGTGTCCCTGGCATGCGACATCCCCAAGACCTTGCAAAGCCTTGCTTCGCACAGCCATTCTCAGTATTTCAGGGCCAGCTGCAGAAGTCATGGCTCCTGGTGGTGTCTCACCCGGAGAGAAGATTAAAACGGCTTTGACTGTCACTGGCATCACCAGGTCAGAAAGGTCAGGTTTGGTTTCTGATGGGTCATTTTTTTTCTACCAAAGGGTGACAGAGGCAGACCTGGCTTTAGCTACCCTGGACCCAGAGGACCGCAGGTATGCATGCCTTGTCCAGCACAGATGTACGTGCTGTGAGGAAGCCTGTTTCAGTGGAGGTTGCTGTTGGAGCTGAGCAGCCTGGGAGAAGAGGGAAGGAGGAAGAAAAATTATCAGGGTCACAAAAACATGGACCCCGCAAAGGGGGTGATGGGGATTGAACACTGGTACTTAACCTGGCTGCAGCTCCATCAGCCTTGTGGCAGAGGTGCTGGGGACCCCAGCCTCAATGGCGGTGATGGGAAGGTGGCTGTGCCCACCACCCCAGCCATCAGCCTGAAGCTACACCTGCTGTTCAGCTTTGTGCCACTCACTGCAAACTTTGGATGTGCATGGGCACAGTGGGGGGCCGGTACCGGTCAGGTGCTGACCTCTCCCTCCTCTCCTTTTGCAGGGTGACAAGGGTGAAAAGGGGCAGCCGGGACCCAAGGTGAGTGTGTTTGTCTCCATTGCCTGTTTTTTGTATTGACTGAAATGCTGACTAGTTGTTGCCCAACCCTCCGGGTGCATGGCCAGGGAGCCTGTCCTGCTGGCAGCTGCCCTGGCTATTCCCTGCAGCAGCAGAGCCTGGGTATATCTCCCAAGCCCATCTCCTTTTGAAACCATCTGAAATATGCTTTGCAAAACTTCTTTATTCTTAGTTAATGCCTATGTAAACACCATTTATTTACTCTGTGCTAAGCTGCTGGTTTAGAGGGTGCTCTCCCGGGCCAGGCCTGCATGTGTTTTTGATGGGCTCATAGCAGTAGTGCCTCTGCCTGAGCACATCCAGATGTGCTCCATGCTGGATCTGTTTCTCCTTCCTTTGAGCAGGGAATAAGAGGTGAGCTTGGACCAAAAGGAGTGCAAGGGACCAAAGGAGCAAAGGGGGAACCGGTAAGCAGACTTCCCATACTACCCGCAGGGTCAGCGTCCCCTTCCTGCACCTCTGGCAAGCATGCTGGGGATGGCACTGCCCGCTCTCCTGCCTGCCCTGTGTCCCCAGGCTGGTGACCACAAGGAGGTCAGGAGGAGCCCCAAACACCAGCAGCTGCATCGCCAGCCTTGCTGAGGAAATATTTGACCCTTCCTTGGTTTTTTCCTCAGGGTGACCCTGGCCCAGGAGGGGAGCCTGGACTCCGTGGTCCAACTGGGGAAGGAGGCCCCAAGGTACAGTACCATGTTATCATGTCTGAGCAGATGCTCCAGCTCCCTCCCCTCCTCCCCACTTCTCCTTGATGCTCAAAATCCCAGCAGATCCCAGCGGGTCTCCCTGCAGCAGGACTTGCTGGAGGGGACACCAGCTGCCAAATGTGTCTGCTCTCTCCCCATGAGGCTTTCCTACCCTTCCCATGGCAGAACTCTGCAAAAAGCCATGTTTTGATGGCTCTGATGTCTAGTTCCCAAAAAGGAAACTCATGAGAAAACTGTGCCTGAAATCCCTGTGCTCTCCTTACAGGGGAGCCCCGGCCCACCAGGAGATCCTGGCCTGACTGTAAGTAGCACTGCTCTGCAGCCCCCAGTGTTCTTCCTCCTGGGGCAACTGTGGCTTTGCCATGCACAGCCTGAGAACAAAACAGGGTGTCAAGTCCTGCCACTGCCCAGCAGAGGTGGCCTGTGGCTTCCCACAGGAGCCAAGGAAAGAGCGGAGGGGGCCAGCTGGGTGGGAAGGCGAAGGGGAGCCTTTCCCTTAGAGGGCACAGATGCTGCGTAAGGGGAAAGAGGCACTCACCCTGCATCCCTTTGCTGGCAGGACTGCGATGTGATGACCTACGTACGAGAGACGTGCGGATGCTGTGGTGAGTGGACCATCACCTCTCGCCAGGGCAGGGGAACGACCACTCAAGGGATGGAGAAAGGGGGTCACCAGAGGCTGCCTCCTTCTTCAGGAGCTCTCTTGAGGGAGCTCTGCCCCAGGAGCTGCCCTTTGCAGTGAGCTGCCAGCACAGCAGGCTCTTTGCTGCTCTGCACAGCACTGCACCCTGCAGAGGAGACAGTGCGGGAAGTCCTTCCCTGCTCACACTAGTTCCAGCCCACCACTGAGTGCAGTGGCACTGCAGAGGTAGCCTGGCATAGCTCCCAAAGTTTAGCTCTGCCATCGCAGGAGCAGTGAGCTGTAATATAGAGTTGCATGGTCCAGATAATAGGATAAAGTATATTACGCAGCAATATTTAAAAGATTTCTTTTGATATACGTCAACAGAAAGATGCATGTGAAAACCTCCCTATGCTGCCAGCTGTGGGCAGCACCACAAACCCTGTGGGTCCTTGGTGCGATGCTAACTGTCTCCGTCTTTCCACAGATGGTCTCTTCCACCCTTGTGGCTCTTGTTCCCACCATCATTGACCTTTGTGTTTTCCTCCTTCTGTCCCTCTCCCCAGACTGTGAGAAGCGCTGCGGTGCCCTGGACATCATGTTCGTCATAGACAGCTCAGAGAGTATTGGCTACACCAACTTCACCCTGGAGAAAAATT
The DNA here is from genome assembly GCA_013401275.1 of Pandion haliaetus. NCBI lineage: Eukaryota > Metazoa > Chordata > Aves > Accipitriformes > Pandionidae > Pandion > Pandion haliaetus. The sequence continues at coordinate 24,812 of VYZV01000477.1, read as the reverse complement.
TTGTTGTCAACGTTGTCAGCCGGCTAGGGTCTATTGCCAAGGACCCCAAGTCGCAGACAGGTCTGGACTGTGTGGGGATGGAGTGGGGCATGGGGAAAAGGGTCTTGGATCCCTCCAGCTTCCATGTTTGTCTGTAGCTGCCCTGGGCTGCAATCCATCTGTCCATCATTTCATAGCAGTTTCTGCTCTTCCCTCTTCCCTTCCCAGTTTTGTAGGCCAATCAGGCAGCTCTTTGCTGACACAAAGTTTACTGACTTTCTCCACTTTTCACTGAGGGTGCAAAGCCAAGTAATGTGATGCTTCATTGGCAGGTGCCCGTGTTGGGGTGGTGCAGTACAGTCACGAAGGGACCTTCGAAGCCATCAAGCTTGATGATGAGCGCATTGACTCACTGTCAAGCTTCAAGGAAGCAGTGAAGCGCCTGGAGTGGATTGCTGGAGGCACCTGGACACCATCTGCGCTTCAGTTTGCCTACAACAAGCTCATCAAGGAAAGCAGGCGAGAGAAAGCCCAAGTGTTTGCTGTGGTGATCACAGATGGGCGCTACGACCCCCGGGATGATGACAAGAACCTAGGAGCTCTTTGCGGTAGAGATGTGGTCGTCAACACCATTGGCATTGGAGACATGTTTGATCAGCCAGAACAGAGTGAGACCCTGGTCTCCATTGCCTGTAATGAACCCCAGCGAGTCCAGAAGATGAGGCTCTTCTCAGACTTGGTGGCAGAGGAATTCATTGACAAGATGGAAGATGTGCTCTGCCCAGGTCTGTACCTGTCCTTGCACAGTTCTTACTGGAACTGGGGTTTTCACCCCCAGGGTTTGGGGTGAGGGACATGGTGCATTGCAACGATTGCAGAGACAGTGTGCCCCAGCAGGCTGGCCAATAGTTCATAAGCTGGGTCATTCATGGTGGGGGCTGACCTTTCTGTAGCCCTGGATGAACAGTCCTTCCCCAGATACGGGCCAGCCTTTTGGGGCAGTCCTTTCGAGTCCTTTCCTCTTGTAAGAGACCTTGCCCTGCCACCCTGACTGTGCAAGCCGTGAAGGGGGATGGCAGCACATCACTCAGTTTTCCTTGTTTCTTTTCCTTCCAGATCCACAGATCGTCTGCCCTGAGCTGCCCTGTCAGACAGGTAAACATTACAAGTAGCTTCATGCCATCTGCACAAAGTGGTAGGTCCAGGGGAGAGTGCACAAGGCTCAGCAGTGGGAGGGGGCTGTGCAACCCTGTTCATTCCCTTTGGATGGCAGGAGTTCAAGAAATAGTGTTACTTTACATGAGGAGAGGCTCCAGAGTTTCATCTCCTGCTCTTTTCCTGTCTCTCTGAGTTCTCTGCACAGGAAGGTACGAGTGCACCTTCTTAGTGCACCAGCATGGCTCACCCCTGATATTTCTCCCTGTCCCAGTTTCTGGCAGCCACCAGGTTTTGACCTCCAAACTCAGCAATTAATTTCTCACTTGTTCCATGTCTCTATTATACATCAAGTCAAACCCCCCCCTGCTAAACTCTCCCACCCATGTGACCTTTGAAATGCAGAGCCCAACCTGCAGCACTGGGCAGGATGCTCCTTGGGAGTGACAAGGGCAGAGCAGGGGGTAGGGACCATTTGGAAAATGACACTACAGTGGACCCAAAGCTCTGGCTTCTCTAACGCTGGCTGTATTTAATTAACAATTAACTCAGGGTGTTGGATTGAAGGTAAAAGGCTGTAAGAATCCTCTGGTATAAAGGAGATGGCTGCTGCTCACTGCAGGTAGCTTTACTTGATCACATTTTGCTTGTTAAGAGGTAGATCTGCAACCTGAATTCCTAGAGATCCTGTCTGTCTGAGTCTCTGTGCCTGTTTAAATACAATAGATGCTCTATTTGCTGATACACCCAAAGCTTATAGGGGATGAAGTTTTGCCAGTTCTTGCAATTTTTATCTCTACTCTTGCCGTGAATGTTTTTGTGAAAGTCCCCAGCTTCAACTTAGTCTTCTACAGAATCTCAAATTTCATTTTCAAAGCAGTCCCTTTGTTTCCATACAAAGCAAAGGAAAACTGGTCCCAGGATGCTCAGAAATCTGAAGACAGAGAAGCTGTAATTTTTCCAATCTAAAATCACTCACTAGTATGAGTATTTGCACCTGGCCATGCAGAGAGCACAATGTCCAACCATGACGCTGAGCTATCCACACAGGCTCTTCTGCAGTGCCCTCTAAGGAGCTTTGTCCTGTGGATCCATGCACAAGGAGGCGACTTCCCCATGCCACACTGGTGACTGCTCAGGTGTCTTCAATGGTTTTGGTCTTTGCAGCCTCCCTGTTTCTGAGGAACACTGCAGGAGAGACACTGATCCAAGCAGTGCCGCCCTCACGTTCTCCTAGGCTTGGGCCATCAAAGCCTTCCAAAGCAAGGTGAAGTTGGCAGTCCTTTCCCTGTAGTGCAATTGGGTGTTTCTGTTCCTGATGCAAGGTGAGAACAGTTCACTGGTACCTGCAGTCCTGGGGAGCAGAGCAGAAATGGCTTGAGGAGGCATCTGAGGTGGTTCCCTCTTGGGTGAATCTCTCAAGCCATGCCATAGGCAGGCCAGGTCAAGTGCAGGCCCTACACCTGCACCCTAGAGGACATGGGAGGTGGAGTGTTGTGGCTGGGTAGGTGTGGGCTTCCTGTGAAAGTGCCAGTACGCCCATCTCAGCATGGGCAAAAGTTGTCCTGGTGTGCAAGGATCTGTGCTAGGCCCGGTAGACCAAGTCTTGAGTGACACCCAGGGATTCAGTGGCCTTTGGGCAAAGCGCCTACCACCTGCTGCACTGGGCAGTCCATGATGCACTGCCATCATCATCTAGAAGGATTTGCAATGAACACATTTGCGTAGTGGCAAGGGAATGTGTTGGATGGGATGTGACATGAGGCATGTGACAGAGCTTGGGGGTTCTCTGCTCAGTGCTCACCTTCCTCCAACTTTCTCTGAGAACATCTCAAGAGTTTGTGCCAATTCACCTGCAAACCCTTTGGATGGAGATGATGCCCTTCACAGGGTATGCAAGTGAGCTTCGTACACATCCAATGTGCATATCCAGTCATAGATAGGCCAGACTGGTTCAGGTCAGGGAGGCAGCTACGCTCAGCCCTGTTCTTGGCCCCACGGCTGTTGGAGTTGCAGTCCTGGCATTTTAAGGAGCAAACCAATTGCTCATGCCAGGTATCCTGGCTCCAGCCTGGGTATTGTCAGCAGAGCACAGAGAGGGACAGGTATTACATACACCCCGGCTTCCTCCCTGCTGCCTTGCAGAGCCAGGCACATCGCCACTTCAGGTTCACATCTGCAGATGAAGGCATGCTGCCTCAGTGCTTTGCCTAAGGAAATACAGATTTTCCTGTTTTCAGGGCAGACCCTTGTCTCCCTTTTACCACCCGTCAATTACTGCGGTGCTAACGGGATGCTGGAGCATTAAATGGGTTAATGCTGAGCAAATCTGATCTGACCACTTGCTTCAATAGAAAACGCATGATGCTCTGTGAAGCTCTTTCTAACCCACGCAAAAGGCTTGGCTTTGAGCTTTGGGATTTTATTCGAATTTAAGTTCAGCATAGCCAGGTGGAGATGGAGGCTCTTGGGCTCCCAACTAGCCCAGACACTGCACAGGAGCATTGCACGCTGCAGGGCAGTGACTCTAGCCGAACTGCAGCAGGCTGAATGCCAGGCAAGGAGTTCACATAATGCTGTCATTTAGATGTCTTTCTGGCTGTACAGCATCATGTGTACAGTTTGCACCTAGCAGAGTTCAGAGCTACCTGATGGCTGAATCCCATAGGCAGAAAGAAGTTGGACCCTGTGGCCCTCTCCCTGAGCACTGCTCTTTCTTCATCGTGCCTAAGCTGGATGAGTAGGAAGGAACTGGACAGTTAAGATTTCATGTAATTTTCTGAGGTCTCAGTTGATGTGTGAGTGATTTCAGTAAAAATCCCACGGTTCCCCAGACATAAACATGGCAGAAAGATTTAAAATCTGGCTTTGGTCTTTGCTTCTCTGTCCTCGTTAGCTCTGTTCTCTGGTGCAGTGCACGTAGGAAAGCCAGGTAGCTTTCAGAGACACAGCCATTGCTAGCAAGCCCTGAAAATATTCTTTTGACGCTCACTTGCAGATGACAGGAACCCTGGGAACATAAACCCACTTATTTTCCGCCCCATGGAAGAGGGAGTCAACATAGATTTCCCCAGCACCATACATTCGATCGCCCAGTTCCTAAACTCCACGCGGGAAACCCAGGACCCCAGCATGTACACCCAGCTGGTGGCCACTTTGGCCTTTACCGCCGAAAAAGCCAAGTTTGCCACTGGAAATGAGCGGCAAGAGTGGATGGACTTATTCATTGACACCTTCAAAATGGTGCACAGCGAGATTGTGGGGGACCCAGAAACTGTGCTAGGGCTTTGCTGACATCTCTGTTAGAGGTCATGTGAAGTGGGTGGAGGCAGAGGTTGAGTGGAGGTGGTAATCGTCTTTCCTCAAGTGCCTGCTTGGCAGAGGGGACAGGCACATCAGTAGATGCTTTTAGTTTAGGAGAAACACAGGCAGTGAAATGGCTTGGGTTGTGCCCCCCAGCTGCGAGGGGCAGTCCTCTCCGGCTTGGCTGGCTGATGAGTGTGGCGGCTTTCTCCAGTGATGTCAAGAGATGCTCTTGCTTTGCTCACTGCTTTTCTGCAGAGGAGCTGCATTGCCTCGGTCTCCAAGCCAGCCACACTGCTCCCTTCCAGCCCTCCCATGCTCCCACCCTGCTCCAGCAGCCTAGCATGTCCCAGCCCTCAGCCACATGTGAGCACCAGGCTTCACCAAGGAGGCTGCTGGCACGTGCGTGGCTGAGGGCCACAGTGAGCCCCTCATTTGCAGAGAGCCTAACGATGTGCTTTTCCCATGCCTTCCTGTGTATGTATTTGCTGACTGCTTCTGAAGCATCTTCTGCGTCCTCTTGCTGGGTTACTGTGAGGGCTGCCTTCAGGTCCTGCAAACCATTTGTGTGGCAAGACTGACAAAGCAAGGTGTATCTCCTCTTACCATTCAGTGGGCAGTTGTGGATATTGAAGGGAAGGAGCAAGCAGTACAGGAGAGGGGGCATCCCTGGCTTTCTATCAACAGCATCATAACCTGGGGAGTGCTTCTCTCAGAAGCTGTATGAGCTCCCTCTGCCTTTTTCTCTGCTTGTACTGTTGCGTTTCTTCTGTCTGAATTAGCAACATGTACCTGTTCATATCCAAGAGATAGAGGTTATGTAGGGCCATGCGGTCCAAAGCAAAAATCCATGACTGTGCAGTCAAACCTCTGTGACGTGTTACGTAAGCTATTTAAAAGCAAGTATTTAAACGTGATATAGGATAGCCCATTCAATCCATTCCCAGTGCTAGTTTGGTTCAGAGAGACTACAGACCCACCATTTCCCGTGCGGGTACATGTACTTAGATGAGGAGGGATATTTCCATGAGCTCAGCTGCCCCTGGTTTTCACAAAAAGTCAGGCAGGTGACTGCCATTCCTGCCTCCAGAACAACTAGTGCCCTCCCAAGCCCTAAGAAGAGAAAACAGCATTTTGTGTGCAGACACAAAGGTAGAAGTGTTTACTGCCAGCAAGTGAATTCTGCAGCCTCTCTAACTGACATGGTATTATTGCAATAAAGTATACTGAGCAAATGTCATATTTAATGGGCAGAAAGGAGATGTGTGGCCTTCAAAAATGTGGTTGGGCTGTAGTGTTTCCAGGTGTGCAAAGTGGAGCCAGTTGCCAAGCTCAGGCATGGGCATTGGAAGGAGGAACTTGCCCAATTGGAACTTCTTGCAGTGTTTTCTATATCTGGGGTTTGCCAGTCTAGGCTAGAAGCCATCCAGCGACAGGCACGCGGGGGAGATGGTTATGTCGCTCAGCACATAAGCAGATCATACACGCTGCACAAAAGTAGTCTTTCTCCCAAGGTTTCAGCACTTTTTGCTCCCAGTCTACAGGGACAGGGAGCACAGAGCTCTGCTGTTGGCATATAATAGAGGGAAAAGAGTTCAGAGAGCTTTACATGGTGTGTTCTGTGTTTTAGGTGAAGCCAAAAGGATCAGCCTGTGTCTGAGTCCATATACTAGCGTCTGGTCATAATCAACATGTTCCAGATAGTCTGTGCAAAGCCAAGCTCCCTACTCTGTTTTGATTTTTACCCAAAAATTAGCGTGCGACTTAGCCTGCTGGGGTGCAAGTAAGAGGACTGAACTCAGAATAGTTAAGCTGCTCCAGCCATGATGCTAGAGGAAAAGCCCCCAAAACCCACTGATTTGAAGAGAACATCTCAGGGCTGGGACATCTTGCTGAACAACATGAGGATTCAGCAAAAGGGGTGTTTATTTCATTTCATCACAGAGTGGCTGTTTATTTCATCTCCTTTGGAAATATTTCCTAGCAAAACAGTGCAACATTGGAAACAAAGGTGTTTTGCTAACATAATCCTGGCTAATCCCTTTGATAAAACCAGATAGTTTTCATCATAGCAGCGGTTCCTTCAGTGAAGCTCTTGGGCAAAGGAAAGACACAGATAAGGCGTTGGGCAAAGGACAGTCCACACTTCCCCAAAGCCATGGGAGGGGTTGTGAGAGGGGGAAGCCCCTGAAAGGGCTGGGAGGTCAGTCCCCATCTCACTGTCACTTTCATCTCCACTGTCAACACTGTGAAACAATAGAGGGGATACAAGTTATGCAGGTTTTTGAAGAAGCAGGAACATGATACGAATGGGTGGGGTTACTCTGTATGTAACGAGATGAGTTGCTAATGCAGGAAAATCGATGGTATTTCTGCTTTTTGTGCTATCTTTGTCAGATGCCCTCAGCTGTGTCCTAGCATACAGTACACAGTACAGTGAGCTGCAGGCATTCGTGCCTTGCTGTAAGCTGCATGAGAAGGAGTGGTGCTCCAATTAAAAGCATGATGTGAAGATTTTAGTTGGCTTAATTCACGGTGGTGCCTCTGAGAGCTTATCTCCCAGTTAAGGACAAGAATCTTGTTCCTCGCTATGGGAAAGGGTGCTTGGGACCTCAGCCTCTCAGAAATGGGAACAAACTGCAACCGAAACATGACACTGAACAGGACAAACCCAAGGTTTTCCTGCACTTCTTGCATCTATGTTATGTTCCTGTGGGGTAACTCATATGTAAAGGCATCTTACCACACAGCTCAAAGGCAGCCCTCTGCAGTGGTGAGGGCTGAGCAGCAAGAGGAGTCTTGGGGGAGTCTTCTGCAGGAGAGGCTACCTGGAGAGCCAGCCATGCATTACACTCTTGGTGAGGCTCTGCAGAGTGATGCTGCTCTCAGCTGCCATCTGCTTAACTAGGAGCTCTTAAGGCTTGCTTTGGGTCGTGTGGGAAGGGTGTGGATCTTGCTTGTCATCACAAGAAACATGACTACACATAGACAAGCAAAAAGAGAGACAGCCTAGTAAGACTTCTCCCACACCATATGCAGCCCTTACTCCCACCCACCCGCTTCCTCCTGCTTTCGCAGACCCCTGCATAGATTTTGGACTGTGTGGCTGCAAGGGGCATGCCTTCCTGCATTTCCCCCTTCACAGCTGCATAGAGCAGGTGAGGACTGGCAGTGCAGGGGCTGCCAAGGCAAAGTACCCTTGTGGCAGCAGTGCCTGTGTACCAGGAACTGCAGCACCAATGTACCTTTAGACAACATTTCTCAAGGAAGGTTGGGCAGAGGTGAGTATGTACCTTTATTGCTTTAAAGGAGTGGAGTATTGCAGTTGAATTTGGAAATACGAGATTCAAAAAGCTCATGGGGGAAAAAACATCACTTGGAGATTGGTTTCTACTGCAGTCAGAGCTGGCATTGCAGAAGCCTGTCATTCGTAGTAAGGCAATGTACAGTAAGCACCATTCAAGTCATGCTATCGTTGTAGATATGTTTTACAGTGTGGGCTAAGGAGAAATGCAAGTCTACAAGGTCAGGGAACATGATACAGAAATAGCCACAGATTTTTGCTGTGTCCAGCGAGTTAGGTCAAACCACAAGTACCAGCAGAAGTTCCTGCATCAGCTTTGACTGTTTTATCATGGTTGGAAGTGGTGCTAAATAGTCTGTGAGCTCAATGATATGCACCAGCAGGGCTTCTGCTACACTCTCTGGTGCTGCTGGATTCATGTTGGATACTGTCTCTGTAGTCTCAAGAATGCATGTATCTACTTTGCTTAAAATACAACTTCGCTATTTGCCAAATGTTGACTACACACATAGTACTCATGTACTAAACAGTGATCCATTTGTTGCTCAGCTCATAAAAGGAATTACACTGCTTCAGCACCCTACCGTGCTGAATCCAGGTGTAGCAGCATTCAGCACTGATGAAGCACTTTGTCAAGTTGGATTTGCTCATAGTACAGAAATTCAACCTAATGTGATACTCCTATCCCAAAAGCTACCTCTCGTTGCCAGAAATGGATGCTCAAGCTGGGGCTGCTCCAGAATCTCCTATTCCTTGCCAGTCATGCAACACAACATGACATGGGCTCCAGGTCTTCACTGTTTCGAGATTCAGTCTTAGAGCCACAGAACTGCTTGACAGTAATATGGCCATTGCCCTGCTGCCAACGCAGGGGGTGGCCAGCCACAGCAGGTACATCACAAATAAATACTGCTGTTGCAATTGTATTCCTGACCAGTGCTTTCAGCAGAGAAGGAAACTCAAAAGAAGAAAATTAAACAATGCAGAAATGGAAGTGTTTCTCAGAGAAGCAGTGCACACAGATGAACACCAAATATGCATAACTACTGCAAAGGGATGAAATAATAGTCACTAACAGCTGACTCCGAAGATAGCTATTTTCTTTTCCTTTTATTTCTGAGTTCTATCATTGCATATATTCATATGTCCACATACCCGCTTTGTGGACAGGTGCTGTTCTGAGTGCCTGAAGAACAATGTCCCACTGTGTTTCACTCAAATATTGCTCAGTTATATATTACAAAACTTCTTTACTATGAACAGGTGCACCAACAAGGAGTTAGTCTTGTTTTCCAACCATATGACCCAACCTTTATAAGGTCTTCAGGAATTAGTGATTGCTGATTAAACTAATCTGGGTGAAAGGTATGAAAGTAGCTTTCGTCCTACAAATCTATGTGTAAAGAGTAGCTCTGAAACTAAACCACTCTCTAGAAGTAACCGAGGGGTTTGCAGACACTGCCTGCCATTAATTGCTGGATATTCTTCTCACAGATAAGAGCTGGAAACTGCTGTAAGAAGGTGGAGGTAATTCTGGGACTGAAATGCACAGACCTGTCTAATATTGTGGAGATCTGTCATAGGCCCCAGAATTAACATTCATAAAGACCTAGTGCCCAGGAGCTGAGGGCATCAAAAGCAAAGCTCCTACTTTACCAGTAGCAAAGACAGGCTTTGCTAGCAGAGTGGGACTGGTCCTTCTTTGGACAAAGATGCACGGAAGTGACTCCAGCCCAAACTGCCTGAGGCAAGCCGCAACCTTATCGTGTAGGCTTTCTTATGCTCCCAACTCTTGTCTTCTTCTTTCTCCTACAGAGCTCGCAGTGGCCCAGTGCACGCAGCGCCCCGTTGACGTTGTCTTCTTGCTCGATGGCTCTGAAAGGATCGGGGAGCAGAACTTCCACAGGGCCCACCACTTTGTGGAGGAGGTGGCCCGTCAGCTCACGCTAGCCAGGAGCAACAGTGACAACATGAATGCTCGGATTGCGCTGCTGCAGTACGGCAGTGAGAGGGACCAGGATGTGGTCTTCCCACTGACCTACAACCTGACAGAAATCTCCAGCGCCCTGGCACGGATCAAGTACCTGGACTCATCCTCCAACATCGGGTCAGCCATCATACACGCCATCAACAACATTGTGCTCAGCCCAGGAGATGGACAGCGACTCGCCCGGCGCAATGCTGAGCTCTCCTTCGTCTTCATCACTGACGGCATCACAGGAAGCAAGAACCTCGAGGAGGCCATCAATTCCATGAAGAAGCAAGACGTCATGCCCACGGTAGTGGCTCTTGGGAGTGACGTAGACATGGATGTCCTGCTGAAGCTTGGCCTCGGGGACCGGGCAGCCATCTTCCGGGAGAAGGACTATGACAGCCTCTCCCAGCCCAGCTTCTTCGACAGGTTCATTAAGTGGATATGTTAAATGAAGGGAGTGCACATGTCCTCCTCGCACCAGTATACACACTCCTGATATTACCTGTTTTATTTTCTTCCCTCTGTATGGTTGCTAGCAACTCTGAGCTGGCCCAGAACAGCTGCCCTCTGGGTCCTCCTTTCTAGCCAAAATCCAGAGCTCTTTTTTGATTTTCATGATGAAAAGTCATGTATCTTACATTTATGGTGCTAATTAAAACTAAGATCGAAGCAGGATACAGAGCCATACAATGTACTTCTGTAAAGCTTTAACACACCAAGCCATGACTTGCATACGTACTGTAATCCTAGGAGGGCTTATCAGAGAAATGAGAAACCTTTCCAGTGTGGCAGAACAAATGATCATCTCTAGTTTTCAAAAACTCAATATCCCTCAGTGTCCTGTGAGGAGCTTTACAGTTGTGACATCCCCCATTCTTTAGCAAACCTATTTCCAGATTATCTCATCTTTTTTGTTCTCTCTGTACTTCTGCCTTGAGAGGACCGAGTGAGTTTATGACACAACACATGCTGCTTGAAACAGTCAGTGGCTTGCTTTCCTTTTGCATGGCCCTTGGTGGCTTGCTCCTCTTTCCCGGGAGCAACAGGATGGTGAGAGGTTTTGCTGCCTTCTACAGTTGTGTGCAGATGCTCCTTTGGGGGCTCTATCTATCCTAAATTTCACAGATCATTTTCTAAGATTTTTATTTTCCTATGGGCGGTATCTCCCTTGCTTCCTTCTGCCATTCCAACCTTCATCAGAACCTGTTCATTTATTATCGCACCCAAAATCCTGGCTGAGAGGGGCAGCGTACCTCCCAGCATCTCACAAAGTAGTGGGCAGCTTCCCCAGCTGCCTCCCTGTCATCACAATGTGCTCAAAGTAACCACGGTGCCTTTTTCCCACCAGTATCTGCTGAGCAATGCCCAGATTTGAAATTGAATTGTGCTGTCTGCAAAAATAAATAAACTCTTCTCACCCTATCCTGAAAAAGCCTCTTTACTCTGTAGTTTGTCTCTTTTTATTAATTACTTTTAATGAGCAGCTGACTCTCCTGGTGCTAAGCTGGTTAAGTCCAGATAAGTTTGTACTCTGCCTCTCCTCACAAATGCTGGAGCACAAGGCCAAGGGTCCCTGCAGCACAGAGGTGACAGGGCACTGCTGAGGACCTCAAGGACAACAGGACACTGACAGGGCCTCTCCAGCTCTCCCCACTCTCTCCAGCAGTCCCCTTGCAGACCTGTTCCTCTGCCTATGGCCCCGCACCCCCGCAGTGCCTGTCCAGACCATGATCTCTCAGCATGACAAAGACCATGCCTGCATTCCTTGCCTGCTTTGTGTTCCTCACCAGTTCATGGGTAAGTAGAGATCAGGTGCCCCTCTTTGAGGGGGCTGTGCCTTTCCCCACCACGAAGGTGGCATTGCACCTGGGTTGGGCTTTACCCACACTTTCTTCAGCCCCTCTTGCATCCTACACTTGTGTGTCTCAAGCCAGGACAGCGAGGCAGGGGAACCCCCCAAGGATGGGGGCATTTCTGTGAGGTGGGTTGGGGAGAAGAGGCTGGGCAGGGTGTGGGTTGTGCTTAGGGGACCCCAGGCACAGGGTGCACAGGAGCCAGCAGCATTGCGGCGGGGAAGGGTTCCCAGCATGGGCACAAGCCAGGGCAGGCACAGCAGTGGGAGCTGTGGACATGCATGCTGAGGTGTCACTGCAGTGTTTTCCCTCCTTCGGAAAGGAGAGCTGTAGGGGAACTTTGAGGGTCACAGGACAAAACATGCCTGCATTCAGAGGGGAGCTGCAGGATCAAAATCCCACTGCCCCAGCACATATACATGCCCAGCCAGTAGTGCAACAAGGATGAACAAGGCTGCACTGGCAGTAAATCTGGGTGAGATGGGCTGCACCACCTGTTCTGGAGATTCCCTCTGCCACAGTGAGCTGCTCGTGTTTGTGCCACTGTGTCCAGCCGCCAGTCACACCAGCTGGCTGCAAAGCCTTCTTGTTAGCGGGGCTGGGAAGGGACCTTTTGAGCCATGACAATGGACAAAACAAAAATAAAACAGCAGAAAAAGCAGCCCTGTGTTTAATTTTTTGTGGTGAAAGCACTGCCAGGCTTTTCACCTTTCCTAGCAAGCATGCTGCAGTGCCATGGCCATGGCTCAGGGGCTTCAGAAAGAGAGCTCACTACTTTTTCCTATTGATTATTACCTGGCATGGAGGATGGCAACACATACAGTGCAGCCAGGGGAAAGTTACAGCATTCCCTGGCCAGCCCTTCTGCTATAGGTGGGAAAGCTCTCACAAAATTTAAGGACTTCTACGGGTGGTGGGATTCACATTAGCAGCCGGCACCATTGCACAGGAAGAAACACGCAGACACCAGCAGACTGCAAACCAGCATGTGATGCTCCCCACAGCCTTGGGGATGACTTTCAGTGGGCTCTTCTGAAAGACAGAGGACAGAGCTGCTGCCCATCACCTCACAGCAATTCCAGGTCAAAGAACTTAGAAGCTAAAAACAAGAAAATCACTCAGCAGACAAAACGCCGCTCTCAGAGAAAGGGGAAAGGAGCAGAGCAACATGCAGCTGGTTCCCATGGGGTGCTCGGCTTCATGTTTTTTCGTTTCCCCGCTGCGCGGGTGGGAGACATCCTCTTCAGTCGGAGTCAGAACTGCTGCTTGAGCTGCTGGAGTGCTGGAGGAGATAAAATCAACTTTAGGATAGCACAGAAACAACTTTCTTTCACACCACTTCTGATGGGAGTTAATAATCCTGTGGTGGGTGCCTGTTCCCAGTGCCCAGCTGGGTCAGGTTGAGCGTGCAGCAGTGGTGGCTGCAGACCCATCTCTGCCCAGGTGTCTTTGCACACCAGCAAAAGGTGTGCCCTCAGTTTTGCATGCTGGCTGGATTGCAAGCTGGTAATTAGTTATTGTCAAGACCCCTGGAGTCATGCAGAGGGTGTGCCTGCATGGGAGTCAGCACCGCACCATGGCCTCAGAGAGCAAACCCCAGCCAGGACACCTTGACTTGATAAAATAGCTAATAACGTCACCACAATGTTTATTGCCATGCTGTTACAAACCACTTTTTAGAATTCAGAGCCATTCTTTTTCTGCTCAGAGAATATAATTACGGGCACATTGTGGGAGGGCTGAGTTTTTTATTATTATTTTACATGGCTATTCAGGCCAATTAAGCAACTTCCAGAAGCATCCTGCTCTCTGCCAGTGAGGGCAAATGTCAAAGCAGATCACTTTCCAAGCCATTAAAGAGCAAGAGGAGCTGATGGTTTGCTTTGTTTGGGAAATGCTCCTACCTCTCTCTGATGGTGGAATTGGGGACTTGTTTAGCAGTCCCTCATTCAGACCTACTCCGGTTGGTGCCTGTCCCTGGAAGGGCATTTCCTGCAGCATCTCCTTTTACATCATCTCCTCCATTGCTTTTCCTTTTTGGCTTTTTCTTTTTTTTTGTGTGTGTGTGTGTTTTTTAAGAGGGAACTGAACTGCTTTGCTGCAGGACACTGAGCAAATGTCCCTTACGGAGACATGACTCTCTTTCTCGGGTGAGCAGGACAAAGTCCTGGGATTTAATACATCACGTGGTGCACCCTGAACTGCGTCACTGTTCTGCTTCAAGGAATGTCATGGATCGTGTTTCACAGGCCTCACTTGAAATGACCCATGCTTGCCTATTTCTTAACAAAACAGGACTCTCCACGTCTAAAAAAAGCCACTGAGGTGTTGGCAGCCTGCTCCAGCCACTGCGGAGCAGCTACCCAGGCTGGATGCTGTGGCATGCGTCAGGGGGTCTGAAGGACCACAGCCGAGATTCAGAGGGATCCACTCCCGCCTCACTCTTACCTTGCCTCCGTGGTGCTTGGAGTGCTTCTTCTTGTGCTTCTTATGGTGCTTCTGATGGCAGTCAGGGGGGCATGGTGGGGGGTGCCCATGGGGGTGATGTGCCAGTGGGGGATACCCATAGGGGTGCTGCCCCGGCAGGGGGTGCCCATGGGGGTGCTGCCCCGGCGGGTAGGGGCCAGGTGGAGAGGGGCCACAGGGATAGCCACCTGGGGGTCCCGGGGGATAGGTCCCAGGGGTGCCAGGCGGCACTGGAGGGTAGCCAGGGTAGGGACCTGCTGGAGTGCCAGAACCAGGGTATCCCGGAGGGGCAGGTGGGCAAATTTGGACTTGGGGTGGTGGCACCCCTCCGGGCACACCTAGGAAGAAGAGGGCAGCCGTTAGTAAGCAGAGCTGGGCTCTTCTTGGGCAGGCAGTGTAGGGAGGTGGGGTAGCCAAGCACCCAAAAGATCCCTCCTGGTCTACCGTCTCCTCGCAGATAATGTCCCACTCCTCTCTGGTACGCAGGTAATCCCCCCGGGTGCCTGTGGCAAGTGCACTGAGCCCGTCTCTAAGCCCCGATGGCTGTGTGGTACCCATAGCCCTGCCCGGCCCCACGGCCCCTCACCTGGGTTGGGGTTCCACATACTCTGTGGCACTCAAGCTGCAAGGGAAGAGAGGCACCGTCAGTGTTCCCTCGCAGCACCTCCTGTCATGGGGACATCATCACCCTGCCAGCTGCCACTACCCAGCTCCTCTGCCCCAGGAGTGCCACCCCACCACCCACAGACCCCCAGCAGCCACCCCATACCTTTGGGTGACAGCACCAACCCTGAGGTGACTGTCCCTACCTCTGTGCACCCTCAAAGCCATGTCATTTCCATCGTTAATGGAAATAATAAAATAATAAACCAAATCCAGCCCAGCCTATGTGCCCAGCCCATGTCCTCGTGCACCACAAGGGGCTGGGGACACCATGTCTCGGTGCAGCGCCAGTCATGGGGACGGTTCACCCAGACCCACGGGTGCCCATGCTCCCACTGCCCCCATGCTCCCTGGCTGCCCTGCGCCCCACCAGCCACTGCTGCTGCCTCAGGCAGCCACTTTTGCTCACCAAACCTGCAGAAAATCTCCCAGCAGAGGCAATGCTGGCAGCACCCTCTGAAAGCACCACCACCAGCAGCACCCCCAATTGCGTCCTCGGCACGGCTCTCCCAGGGTGGCAGGCACCCGCTAAATATCAGGGCCTGGCCCCAGGCAAGGAGGGGTGCGGTGGGCAGGGGTGACACCAAGTGGAACTGGCTGCACCACTCCCTGTGCCACGCCATGGCCGTCACCATGGGCACATGGGAAACGTCAATATGCCGCTCCCAGCTGGCACAAAGGTCCCACAGGGCTGATAAAAACAGGGAACAGAGGGTGGTGGTTTCACCTCCCAGTGTCGGGTGATGGGGTGAGTCAGGCATCCCCACCACGAACCCTGGCTTGGTGCTTCCAGCATGGGCACAGTGTCCAGGGGCAGGGGGGGCTGGCATGGAGGAGTCACCCTCCCACAGGTACTGCTGTGGGACAGCAGGGCTCAGGGTCCAGCTAATGACTCCCTGTGACACTGCTCAGGGTGCTGCCATGGTGTGTGGGTGGAAGAGGTGATATCTTCCATCAGCTCTTGTCAACAGAGACAGGAGGCAGGGCTGGATGCTCTGATGCTCAGGTCTTCCTCTCGGGGG